>JAEUWQ010002375.1:0-40136 GCA_018524765.1 Podaxis sp. AQ799166 | reverse complement strand
TAGATTATACTACTGGGTTAACCCTCACGAGGTGCTGAGGCTTCTTCTAGCGTGGGTTCATAGTCTGTTATTCTAACTGTAAAACTTGATTGTATTATAATCTAAGTACCGCTTTCATGACTGAAAACAGTTTAGGCCATAACAGCAGGAGGGTTAATGCCAGCGCCCTGTGTCTGATGCACAAATATGGGCATTGCTTGTTGTGGGGTGCCAGGTAACTCTTGCTTTCCTTGCAAGGATGCGCACCAGGGTTGTTCGCTGAGTAGTAGGAGTACCCACAGGTTGAAGGCACCGGAGAATATCATGACTGCAGGGGCTGGGAAGACGAAGAAGAAGGTATCTGCAACTCCAGCTGCATCCGTCGTGTCATCTTCTAGCATCAGAAGGGGGTCCTTCAGTAATCCGGTTACCACCTCTTCTCCATCCCGAGTTCCATCTTCTAATCCATTGTGGGGAATGCCTTCTATGTCATCAGCAATGACTACTTGGGTCCCACAAGCTTCACCCGTACCAATTGCTATGACTCAGAGCTGTGAGTCTGAACTGGTGCAAGGTCTCTTGATTGTGAGTGGCACTCAATCTGGAAAACATATTACTGATCTGTGAACAGTCCCCTTCATCTCTGAGGACAAAGATAATGACCCAGCAGATGAATTACCTTGGGTCTAAGTTGGACCAGCTGAAGGAAGAGATGGCGGAAAGTTGGCTGGTGCATAGTTGCACTCAGGAAGTGATGGATCAGTTGACCTTTGCATTAGAGAGATCATTGGAAGCAATGTGGAACTTGCAGCAGACAGTGGAGCAGATGTTGGCATGGCAGGAGCAATACATGAATTGGAATACAGAGTCGAACAATGCATTGGCATCGGTGTTGGATCAGAATACTCTTGCATTGCAGAATCTCAATTTCAGGGGACGACAGGAGGATCCAGGGAGGTACAGAGAGGGAATGACGAGGCAGGTCCATAGGGACACTTGAGGGTGGTCATCCCAATCCATTCCTCATGCGCTATCTTGTACTTGTATCGTGTCGGAAATGTCTTGCAAATTTTGAATGATATAAACGATTTTTTCTTGTCCGAGACTGAAAAAAAATAAGTAAACTGAAAATAAAATGGAAAATATAAGAAAAAATCGGAAGTTCAGCATGAAAAGGATAATGCAGAAAGAGGACCAGGCTTAGTGGGATAAGCAGTGTGGAAATCAGCTACAAGCTCTGCAGCATGCTCTAACTCCATTGCAGGTAGCCAGGAGGATTCTTCTTCCATATCCTCATAACCCAAC
Source organism: Podaxis sp. AQ799166 (assembly GCA_018524765.1). Lineage (NCBI taxonomy): Eukaryota > Fungi > Basidiomycota > Agaricomycetes > Agaricales > Agaricaceae > Podaxis > Podaxis sp. AQ799166. The sequence goes on along the minus strand of JAEUWQ010002375.1, from coordinate 38,852 downwards.
CAGATCACCTTGTATAATAATTTGCAGGCTCTTCGATGATCAATCTTCAAATCGATGATCTGTGCAATTTCGTACTCGGGTTCGCCATCAATAATGATCAGAGCAGGAGCAGGTTCAGTGCAATCCGGAATAGGATTTGGCATTGTGGGTTTGAGCATAGAGATGTGGAAAACTGGGTGAACTGCGTGCATGGAGTCAGGTAGCCGAATTGTGAATGAATGAGTACCGGCCTGGGTGATAATTTCATAGGGACCAAGGTATTTTTCAGAAAGCTTCTTTGAAGGCCTCGTAGTGCGGAAGAACTGTGCCTTGATGAATACCTTGTCTCCAACCTTAAAATTGGGTGTGGGAGTGTGATGGGAGTCAACGGAGACCTGGTATCTATGCTGGGCATGAGCAATTTCAGATTTAAGAGTAGCATGAAGCTCATCAAGATCCACAGTGAATTGGCGGGTGCGGGCAGAAGCAAGATCACATTTGGGGTGAACAGTAATGTTCGGATGGTACCCCTTGTTTGTGAAAAAGGGAGAGATACCAGTAGTAGCACTTGGGGCATTGTTGAATGTGAATTCTGCGAGTGGGAGAAGTTTGGCTCAGTTGTCCTGTTGATAATTACAATAGATCTGAAGGTATTGCTCCAATGTCTGGTTCATGTGTTCTGTCTGTCTGTCACCCTCTGGATGATATCTGGAAGTGAAGTGGAGCTTCATATCAAGTGCTTGTCCGAGGGAGTGGAAGAAGTGTGAAATGAATTTGGAACTGCAGTCGGAAGTGACGTGTGAAGGGACACCGTGTTTGGAGAATACATGTAGGACAAAAAGACAGGCGAGTTCCGTGGAAGTAATGGTATCATGGGTAGGCACAAATATGGCTTGCTTCGTGAGGCAATCAACTATGATGAGGATGGTATCAAATCCAGAAGAGGAAGGAAGCTTTTTGATGAAATCCATAGAAATGGAGTCCCAGGGTCATTTGGGGATTGGAAGTTGCTTGAGGTTCCTGTATGGTCGATGATGTTGAGGCTTGGATTGCATACATGTAATGCAGCTCTTGCAGAAATCCTTGACAAAGTCACAGATTCCGGGCCAAGTATAATCACACCAGATGATCAATGTCCTTCGGGGTTTGCAAGGTGCTCAGCTGCGATCGGGTCATTAGGAAGTGCAGACAGGATATCAAAATGAAGCTTAGCAATGTCCATAACCACAGCAGCGCAAAGGGTCGGAGTGTAGAGGTAGGTGGCATGGACGGAGGTGGAAAGCTGTTCTTGGGTGAAGACGGGTCGGAAATTGTGCAGATTGACTGTAGCATAGTCACTATTCCCCCCTTTTGGATAGACATCCCACATTGACTACCCTGCAACATTCCTGCCTGCTATTGTCATCTATATCAAGGTTGTGGTGGAAATTCTGTATTAACCTCTTCTTGGTTTAATTAGTACAGTCCTGGGTATAATGTGATTTGCTCTATTTCACTATAGAGGTTGCAAGACACTTGTGCCAAAGAGAGGGAATAAAACAAAGGAGAACCCTTCAAACTGAGGTGGGGGATGACTGCTGATATGCCAAACATGTCAGATATGTCTGGCATGACTGAAAAATGGTGTAGGAGTGAGTGGTGGGGAGAGGGTGGTGATACCTCAAACAGCATTTCCATGCCAGACTACAGGGGGAGTGAGCACCTTGGGTGTGTCATCTGTAGGGCTGAGATATACCACAGAGGGAAAAAGGGCATTGGGGCCCTAATGTTTACTCAGACTTCACACCCTGTATTAGTTGTCATGTCCATCATGGGCACCAGACTCCTTTTGGACAATAGATTGATATTTTTTAAAGAAAGCATGCCATGCCCTGTGTCAGGCTAGATCACAGCTAGACTTTCCATGGTCTGAGACATACTCCCAGCTTATTGCCCATAGTTCATATATGGCATTAGCTTGCCAGTTGCTATATGAGGAGTGCTTGCATGATAGTCAATCCAACATGTTGCTGATCTGTTGGTAGGTGTCATGTGGGTCAGTCCCTTTTTGGGAGAAGATATACCCATTATGGCTAAGTTACACAAAGCTTGAAATAGACTATGCCACAGCCTTGGGTGTTAACTAGTATTGAATCTGATAATGGTTCAAATCATCCAGAGGAGGAATTGCAAATAATTGGGGCATATTTTCATCCTGACTATTCTGGCAGGTAAATCCCCCAGTGGTGTTGTCAAGGTTGAACTCAAAAGATCATGTGGCTGAAAGCATAGTGGTGATGAATGAAATACCAGTGGTTGGGCAGAAGGAATAGTACCTCTGCCACTAGCTATGATGAAATCCAGGCCTTTAGGGAAGAATTTGAGCATAGTGTCATGGAACAGTGAATCACTAGTTCAATCACCACAATATACCTGTATGGATACACAAAAATTGATATATGATTGTATGATACAGATCACATCAAGTGTGAAGCACTGAGGTGGCTAGGACATGGTGCATACTATGACAATACAATGATCATCACATTAAACTTCATATGCCCTAATAAGGCAATGACATAGCAATGGGGAATTGTTGGGCTTTTGCATTCCAACTTGCTACCTCAGTCAGTCACTCCTCTTGTGAACTGTAGCAAACACCATGAATATCAAAGAGCAAAACATAATCATTGTATATTTGGAAGGGGGTATCAGGTCAAAAACACTTAGATGATGTCCTGAAATACAACCAGCAGTGGAGGAGGGCCTGAGGATGATTTGGCCAGCTGTTGTGAGTCATATGAAGGAGCACAGATTGGTGGGCCCCATGTTGGTGCTTCTAGTGTAAGTGGGTTGTTTTCAATGATTCATTCATCTGAAAAGTGGGATAGTGCCATTGGACACACATCCAAGGGGGAACCATCATCCCACCCCCACCACTCAACTGTCTGTTTATTTGATGCCACTAACTAGGAATTTTGTATGCTCCATGCACCACCCAAGCTAGGAGATGTGGCTGGCCTGTTATATGGAATTAACAGTCACTGGAATGGTCAAGATATTGCAAAGGAGAGAGTTGGATTCAAAGTGTGCATTCCTTGGTGAGTAATCAAATATTGCCAATTGTATTAATGTTTGATTGGAAACATAGAGTTACATTGGTTTTCTGTGGGCAAGAACAGATTGATTACTACAGAAACTTTTACTTTTCTATTAAGTACCACTAAGTAACACACTTGTACATCAGCCCTGTTCAATGCTGCTACTGCTCTACATTTGATACCACTGCTGCCACACATCCAGTACCACTTGCTACCACAACCCTACAGCATCTGGTACCACTAGTACCACTATCCTCCCACATCCACTACTGCAACCCTACCACACCAAGTACCACTTGCTACCATGACCCTACCACATCCAGTACCACAGGGTGCTGCTATCCTACCACACACAGTACTGCTTGCTACCACTACCCTACCACATCCACTGCTGCTGACTGCTGTTGCCCTGTGGTATCCAGTACTACTGGCTGCTGCTATCCCATTGCACTGCTGTAAGGGTGTGCCCTTACACTTAATTTGAAAATCAAATAACCCATGTCACTGTACTATATTTTGATACCATTCATGTTTACCCATCACTCCATCAGATATTTGTACCTACTGTTTATTAGGGCACTTCAGTTGTTGGGGACAACTGACCTTTGCTTGTGCCACATAGTCTCCCAATATATGGGTTTGAACTATTTGGTGTGAGCATGAGGTCTCCCAACCATAAAGCCAGAAGCTTTACATTTTTTTAGTTCACCAAGTGGACTAACACATGAGCAAAATGCCCTATAACACCTAAACACTGTGTACACATGGCAACCAATAATGACAATGCCCAACAAGCTTCAATGTGATAATGCATCAGATTCACCACCTAGTGGCAGTAGCTGCACTGACAATAATGGAGGAAAGGGAAATTATCCCCTCTCCAGACTATTTAAACTAGAACCCATCAACAATAGTCAACATAATGCAGAGAATCTGACTATGGGATCTAACACCACAGCTGGAAACAACTCCCATACCCTGCCACCAATAGAAGAGGAGAGTGAGCAACCATTGTCACTCAACAGGGCACCATCACCTGAATTTAACACTGCAATATTGAGTGAATTATATACACTCAAAGAAAGAATCTCCCTCATTTTTGATGTGAATCATGTCAAAAGCCCTGTAAGAAGGGCAGAACTGCAATTCCATGCAGAAGAATGTACCATCAAGCTGTTTAAGAGCTTGACAGATATACCAATAGACCCTACATTGGAGATGTATAAGAACCTCCTATGTAAAACAATTAAATGACTTGCTTCACTGTATAAGGCAGTGAAGCAACATAAAGGGGAATGACCTGAAACCCCCATGAATGAAATCTATTGAGCCATGCCTACAGCTCAATCAAGGAAACAAATGGATGACACAGGTGATGAGCATCTGTACAACCCTCTTTCACAGGTAGAATCACCATCCAATGCCAACCCCAGTGACACATGGTGGCACCCTTGACAAAGGAAAAGCACCAATCAGAGGAACATCATCCTCTGTGGACCCAACCCCTTCAGAGTCAAGTATTACAACATACTCAACCCAACAAGCCTTGGACAAGCTGTTCACCCCTTGAAAGGTTGGTGAAAATGACAATGAATACTCTCGTTGTCTAGAAAGCCAAACACAAGTGCTAACTGCCCTCAATAGGGCAATCCCCAATGCTTCTATTGCTCAACCAAGACCTATACAAAGTTCAGAAAAGCACTCTGTTAAAATTGATCTTAACCCAAGTGGAGGTGAGAGAGAAAAGAGGCTTGACCCTGGGCCACCTAAGCCCAGTATAGAATATGCAGAATACTGGAGTGATCAAGTGGCACTCCAGTGGATGCAGAATGAAGATATTCAACTGTATGGAAGGTCGAAAATCCCAGACCAAGGCATCCAGTTCATAGGAACAACCCCTGTAGATGGGGATGCCTTGGATGATAACAACCTAAGGTGAGGAACCTTGCATCCTCAACAACTGTCATTACCACCACCTGTGGCACATGCAGCTGCACTAAGAGGAGCAGCCCCAGCCACTCCTACAGTATATCCCCCAGCAGTACCATGACCACTGCCCAGTCATGGAAGTCATCAGGAGGAAGGATCTGATGAAGGGAAGGAACTATACCAACCCCCTGAAAGACCAAGGTGAGGATATTCCCCTGTCAGAGATGTACCACCAACCTTTGGGTCCCCAGGCATTGTGAACACCATTCACAACCACACATGACTAATGCATGATTGATTGAGTGCAACTATCCAAGAGTACCTCTCACAACCCTTTGAATTCCCAGAGGGGTACAGGCCTGGAAATAGGAAACCCCCTACCAAGAAAGGCCTGGAGCCTTACAGTGGGAGTCCGAGGTTTAGTGACCTCAAAAACTTCATATCTGCACTCTGCCTAGACCTTGCATTAAAAGGTCTAGGTGGAATGGATCATGCAAGAGACAGGCTGTGCCTATATACTCTACCTTACCACTTAGCTGGAGAGGCCAAATGAATGATTGTTTGGCACATTATAAATGTTAATTGAACCAAGTTCAATTGGACTTTCAAGGAAGCAATCCTTGCTCTGTACAATTGCTTCATGCTACCTACATCCATGCATGAAGTGAGAGAAGGACTCAAACAAGTCTGTTATAACCCTTGCATTGGAGTGCAAGGATACTATGACTCCATCATGGATAATGCACAGTGCATGACTGTGCACCCTGATGATTACACCCTCATTGAGTTATTCCTGGAAGGAATACCTGAGGACATGAGGACAGACCTGCTATTCCATCAAGGTCTGTCCCCTGAAGTGAACTTGCTAGATGAGTTCCTTGCCTATGCAGTCTCATATGAAAGCCAATGGAAACTGATGTCATACTACCATCAGGCTCTTTGTCTGAATAATAGGGGAGTAGATCCCCTGATGCATAATAATTGTCCAGTACCAATTCAAGATCAATCTAGATCTTGAATGGCATTCGTGCCCAAGAAGGTAGCAAATGGATGAAAGCAAATGCACATTTGAGAGTTACAGCAACTCTCACATGACTCTAAAAATAAAACAGCTCAACCAGATTACAAGTCAAGCAACCACCAAGGTGTGAGGCAGCCCAGTAAACCACTGGACCACAATGCTAATAAACCTACCAATGCAGTAAAATGTTATTGCTGTGGTGGTAACCATTATGCTAGCTCAGACAAGTGTCCTTTGAAGGGTAAACCCTCACAGATTCGAGCTGCTCACACAGCAATACCTGAAGACAGAGTATCACACACAGGAGAAGAAGACAATGATCAGGCAGAAGATGACCAGCCTGATTATGAAGAAGAGGAGGACAACATTGACAAAGATCATGTGTCAACACAAGCCTCAGAAGATGGGTACACCAAAGTAACCATCATCAAGTCTGACTATGGATCTGATAGTGAGGACATGAACTTTCTCACAAGTATCAACAATACTTCCACAGAGAGTGAAATAAATGCACTCACTGATTACCCCATGGAAGATGAGTCAAACCAATAAAGGAAAGATATTGCATCCACAAATTGCCCCTTGCAAGAAGCAATGTCTCACATCATATATCAGCATTAACAGCATTGAAGCCTGGATGCTCTGGGATTCAGGGAGTACAACCTCTGGAATGACCCCAGCCTTTGCTCAAATTGCTGATGTTAAAGTCAGTGAACTAGAAGATCTACACACACTCCAACTGGGCACAGTTGGTAGTAGATCTACTGTGAAGTATGGCACAACCATTGAATTAACAGTTGGGCCTATAAAAACCTCATCATACCTCAACATAGCAAACTTTGATCACTATGACATGATTATTGGAACCCCCTTTATGCATTGGCATAAAGTGAAGCTTGATTTCAAGAATTGAGTCATTATCATTGATGGAGTTAGCATTCCAGCTATTGACACTGTTGGTAATTCAGATATGTGACTCCATCACCATTGTTTGACCAATAAACATCAGTCAACATGACTATATGGAGGCAAGGAGACCACTAAAAATCAAGTGACAGTAGAGGACATCACTGAAGCAAGTGGAATACACATTGGGGAAAAACTCCCCCACAATTATCCCCATATCCTTGAGGAGATCCCCTCAAGGACAAGAGATGAAGACAACAGGGAGAAACTCCCCTGCATTGCACCTTCCTTTCTCAGTAACTACCACTATCGTTTCAGTGGCACAGTTATTTGTAGCACAAGGAATAAAGTTTCTTGTCCTAAATCATTATGTCGAGCTCTAAGGAGACCAGCAGCTTCCTTGGAGGTATGAAGAAGACCACTAACAGCATCTGTTCCAATATTGCCCATTGTTGTTGCTCAAGTGCCAGTTTAGTGCCCAACCCAACTCTTCCCCGAGAGGCCTCCATCCCTCTCTTCAATGATTTCCAAGTCTCAGAGGACTTCCTTCAAAAGCCCCCTTTGCCTTCTCCCTCTATTGGAGCCAAACACTCCTACTCCACTGACCACTCCCTCTCCAATCGACTAGAGAAAAGCATGAAACTCAGAGAAGATGATGATGCCACTTCTGTATCTTCAGCAGAAGAGAACAAAGATGAAGATATTAATGAGGGCTCTCAAGGCCTCTCCACCCCCAAATCTATCCATCCTTCCATCACACCAGCCTGTGATGAAATTGACATGTCTCCTGAAATAGCTCCTTCATCTCATAGGATGCTATCCCCCTCCCAAACCATTGCAGCTGCTCATGGCTTTATATCACCCACTCCCATTGCAGCTTGGGATGAATCTCAACCATCTGACCCTCTTCCCACTATTCCCTCCTTCACTCCCACTTCCCCTCCTCCTGCTGCACAGCCTCATGCTGAAGCGCAGCTGACCCATGGAATGGATTGGTCATCCATCCATGAAACTCTTGGCAATGGCATCACAATGATCAACATCACCAACACTAATGATGTCATGGGGCTTAATTGCCTCAACTCTTTGCTAAGCTTCATTTCCTCCTGGTTAGGAAATTGGGCTGAATCTGGAGATCTGTCCTCTTTTGAGGGCGTTCCTCACCTCATCCACATCCTTCAAACCATTGCGCACTCTGATCAATTGTGCAATAAATCAGTCCCCTATAATGGACAACAACTCAAACTGTATGACTTTATGTCTATGCAGTTCCCCCCTTCCCATACTTTATCCCCCACTCCCATGCCTATGTCCACTGGCCACTGAAACATACATTGGGCTGAAAAAGCACTGGCTGTGTCTTCCCCTACCCCCAAGGACGCTACTGGGACACTCCAGAGCTCCTCCATTACTCCTCCTGACACCTCTGGGTTTCTCCAGGGTTCAGATATGCAATTCGAAAAAGACACAGCGTGAGCAATTGCCCTCTCTTGTCTTCCACCTCAAGATATGAACAAACCAGGTGAGCTGTCTGGTTTAAATAAAGATACTGAAATGCTTCCCCCTCCCCCTTCCACTACCACTACTCCTGAAGCCGCTCCTGGAGCCACAGCCTCTGGGAAAGATGACACCCATCTTAGCTCATGGACGGACATCACCCACCAATGGGTGCCTCGTAAACCAATAGCCGCCCAAGCCCCACATAAGCCTATTGTCACTCCTGCTTTCCCCCCTCATGCCCCTAAAGCCTCTCCCCCTACCTCTTCTCCTCACCCCATTAATTACAAGACCCACCCCAGGTCTAATGCCCCATCACTGTCTACCCAGAGGTCGTCTTATGCTAAGGCCACCTCTAACACCCCACTCAAATCTGAGGAATTGCAGAAATATGCCACCCTCCAAAACCAATTCCCTCAGATGTCGCTGGTAGACATCATCAACTTTCTCTGCTCCTCAGGAGACATCAAATCCAATCCCCCAACCCCATCCAAACCTCGTTGATCACTTCGATTCACAAATCCACTTTCATCAATGCCCCACCCCCGTTGATAATAATGTCAAGGCTAGATACATTCAATCTCTTAATGTAGCTAGGGATTCTTCTTTCTCTTCTCCTGTCTCGTTAGTAGTTTCCTCTGATGGCTCGGTTCCCCTCAATCCGCGGCTCTCCGCTACCTCTGCTTATTTAGTTTTTGGCTCTTCTGCTTCTGATATTCTCTCCTCCTCTGTCCGCCCCTGTGGGGAGGTACTCTCTTCTGATTCTGAATCGTATGCTATCCGCCTCAGTCTCTTCTCTTCCATCTCTCTCGCTATCTCTCGTGGCTGCTCTTCTATCTGTTTCTTTACTGATTCAATTTCATCTGCTAAATATCTCTTTAATTACGGCCCCCACAGTGCTCATAAAGACGCCCTAGCAGTCATCCCTCTTCTTCAAGAGTGGCTGTCATCTTCCCCCCTCAACAACGTCCACTTCTGGTCAGTCCCCTCCTCTGAAAAATGGTCAGTTCACTTCCAAGCGCACAACCTTGCCAAGTCGCTGCGCATTCCCAACAACCCACGATTCCCCATCCACACATCTCTAGGTTACATTCGCAACCACTACACTGTCAAATGCCTTTCCATGTGGAGGCAAAAGATGAATGTACCCAAATACCGAGGCCACAACTGGCTTCCCCTTACCAACCCAGTGGATCAACCCCTCGAACCCAAATACACCAATGGCGGCACTTGGCTCTCTTCAGGACTTGGTGCCGACCCCAATTTATGCGCGCGCTTCACCTGCTGTGTAACCGACCACGCGCCTATTGGCGCTTTCAGACAGCACTTCTTCCCAGGGCGCTACATCACTTCTTGCCCATGCGGTGAGGAACTTGAAACTCGGGATCACATCATCCACCACTGTCCCTTATATCACCGGCCTTATGGTATTTGTACGAATATCTATTGGCTTATCGAGTTCCTTCGTGAAAACCCAGTGGCATTCTCCTTCGCTGACCAGATACAAGGACCCATTACATTTGAGGACTTTAACACTCAACAGCTTACTCAACGAGAGAGGCTAACTCTACACGGTGCTCCAGACGTTCACTAAAGGGTTACTTCCTTCTTTCCTTTTCTCTCTCTCTTATGTACGCTTGCCTCTCGCTAGCTCCATCCCTCCCCTCCCACTTCAATTTTGTCTTTTCCTCTCTCTCTCTTTGAGTAATCGTACTCTCTATTTTGTGTTGGTTGTCTCTCGCTAGCTCCCTCACTCCCCTCCCCACTTCTCTTTCTTTCCTCTGTTTCTCTCTCTTGTGTTTGTAGGTTTCAGCTCTTGGGACTGCTATCGCGCACCCGTTTGTAGTAGCTAGTCTATTACAATAAATGTTGATTTAAAAAAAAAAAAAAAAAAAAAAAACCCCATCCAAACCTTCTCCTTGCCCCTCTAGCTCACCCAAGGCCACTCAAGGCCCCTCTCACAAGAACATCATTGTTCCCTATAATGATGTTTTTAAACCCATCCTCATCACTTCTCTTGACCTCATAGTTAGGAATTGTAACAATGCCCTTTACCAAAAGGGGTTTCTGCTCAAGGTTGAATCAGCCAAGTCCAACAACTGGACTCTTTGGTTGTCCACCAATCAAGTAGCCACTGATGAGGAACTCCTTGTCATTAAGAAAGGCATTACAGACTCAAACAGGTCTGCATTTGCCACCCCTGAAATTAGGGATGCTGTCGTTCCCTCCCTCCCCATGTCCAAATTGTTTGTCAAATTGACAAACCTCCCTTACTTCTGCCTCGACAGCACACCACACACTTCTGATGACTTCAAAGAAGTCATCGAATCCTCACCTTACCATGAGATGATCCAACATCTCGTTGGTAAACCTCACTTCCACCGAGTATCCCCCCATTCAGATTCCACCATCCTATTCTTCGACCTCTGGGATTCTCAATCTGTGACAAGGGTGAAGCTCCTCATCAATCATACCCTCTTATTTGAAAATAGGGTCTGCACTTTCCATGGTGCTTCTATGAGAACCACTTCTCCTCTCTGCAACAGGTGCTGGAGGTGGGGCCACCCTACACACCTATGTAGAGCATGCAATCCCAGATGCACGGTCTGTGGAGATCCCCATCACACTGATAACCACCACTGTGACAGATTCTGCTGCCGTGGCAAACCCAGACCTAACCCCCATCCCCCCACCCCTGCCAACATCACAGAGTGTCCTCACATGACCTCCTTCCAATGCCTTTCATGTGAATCCAAGGACCATCACGTGAACTCAGATAAATGCCCATTCTTCTGTCACTGATTTGATCAGGAATGGATTCAGAACAAACTCCGTGAAGCTAAAGTGGAGAAGAATCATCGCGATTTCAACTCTGGTGTTGTTAATGTCTAAAGGACCTCTTAACCCACCAACTACTTTCAATAATATTCCTATCCTCTTTTTCAATGTCCATCGTTCCAAGGACACAGTCGAGGTGTTATTGAATGACCCTCAATTCAAGGACATTTTAATTCTATGTATCCAAGAACCCCCATTCAGCATTATCTGCAATGTCCCCTCCACTGTCAACTCTGAAGGAGTCCCATACAAAGGCACACCATACAACCCTAACTGGCAACTTTTCATTTCAGACAAAGAATGACCGCATACAGCCACATTCATTCGCAAATCTTGTGAAGTTTTATTGCCAACTTCGCATCCTGATATTGTTTCTTCTCCTGATTTTCAACTTATTTCTCTTTCATTCCCAAGGAAGCTTTACTTCCTCAACTGCTATCTTGACCCATCTGATGATTCTTCACTAACTTATCTAGAATCACGCATCAACCTCTTCCCCAAAAACATCGTGTGCACAGGAGGAGACTTCAATTCCCATTCTCCTGAATGGGACCCCCATATTTTCCATCACTCGGCTTGCGCTGACCTAGTAATGGACATCATGAATTCCATTGGCCTCACACTGTCCACTCTGATGGAGGCTAAGTATACTCACATACCACTCGATGAATCCAAACACCCATCTGTTATTGATTTAATTTTCATGATAGATGACCCCCTTCAGCCAAGCCCAGTCCACTCTATACGTGATGATTGGCAAATCAAATCTGACCATATCCCCCTCCTCACTTCACTTCCAATCCCCTCCCCCTTCCATCCCTACATCAAAAAGCTCACCATCCTGCATGACTCTGAAGAGGAAGCCACCTTTCTTTACTCACTGGGAATCTGTCTTCAAGCCATCCTGCCCGTTTTCAATTCCAGAGATGACATCTTATCATACACTAAAACCATGTCCCAAATCATCACTCAAGAATGGCAGAACAATGCCAAACTTGTCTGTATTTGCACCAAATCCAAACCTTGGTGGAATCCCCAATGCTTGGCCACCCTCAAAGCTTTCCAATCTCATAAGTCCAAATCAAACTGGACTAAATTCCAATGCACCACATGCCAAGCTAAGTGCGAATTTTTCAATAAGAAGATCAAAGACATAGTGGAAGAAGACCATCGACCCTGGGACCTCATGTCCTGGATAGGCAAGCAGAACCTCCCTCCCTCCCAATCTATCTCCTACAACAGCAAGAGTTGTGACGAGCTGGATGACCTCTGGCATGCTCTCAATTCTTCCTACAACTCTGCCTCCAATCATCATGTGGACTTGAGCGCCATTGAGTCCTTTGATGCCCACCCGGAACACCCATGGCTTCCCTTCTCTAATGCTGAGCTTTTTGATGCCCTCAACCCCTGTGCTAATGCCTCTGCCCCTGGCCCTGATCACTTGTCATGGGCCCACATCAAACATCTCATGTCCAACAACATCCTTTGATCAAACTTCCTTGTCTTTGCTTCCAAATGTGTTGAACTCTCCACATGGCTGGAACACTTCAAACACTCCACCTCCGTCATCATCCCTAAACCCAACAAGCCACATTATTCCACCCCGAAGATGTTCTGACCCATAGTCCTACTCAACACATTAGGTAAGTTGATTGAGAAAATGATTTCATCTCGGATGCAATTCAAAGCATCTCAATTCAATCTTGTTCATCCCCTCCAATTTGGAGGAATTATCCAGTGCTCCACTGAGGATGCTGGTGTCTATGTTACTCACCTCGTTCACACAGGTTGGAAACATAAACTCAAGACAAGTGTCATCACCTTTGACGTTGCACAATTTTTTCCCTCAACTAACCACTCTGTCCTCATTTCCACCCTCCAATGACAAGGCTTCAATTCCTGCCTCATCTCTTTCTTTTCTGATTATTTAAATAATCGCTTCACTATGTATTTGTGGAACAATAATCATTCCCCCAAATTTCCGGCTTCCATTGGCATCAGACAAGGCTCTGCTCTCTCCCCTATTCTCACTGCTCTCTCTCTCTCCCCCTTTATGTACAAATTTTCTAACGATCCTCATTGTAAAATAGTTTCTTTTGTTGATGACAGACTTATTACTGTTCAATCTGACTCATTCACTACTAACTGTCACCTTCTCTCACAGGTTTACAAAAACTGTGAAGATTACCTCTGCCACCTTGGGTTTGTTCTTGAAAGAGACAAAACTGAAGCCTTCCACTTTTCCAATCGACCCTCTCATGATCCCAACCCCCCTGTCATCATTGACGACTCCCTCACCATCCGTCCAAAACCTTTCCTTTGCTACCTTGGCTTCTGGTTTGATAGAAGTCTCACTTTCAAGGAACACATCTGCTTTTACTCCACCAAAGCTCTCTCCACTGTCCGATGCATGCACATGCTAGGCAACTCCATCCACAGTCTATCCCCCCTCCACAAATGACTTCTATATAGGTCGTGTGTTGTCCCTATTGCCATTTATGGCTTCTGCTTATGGTTCAACTGTAATGCTCGATACTGCAGACTCATCAAGTCCTTACAACGCATGCAATGCCAAGTAGCTTTATGGATTACAGGCATGTTCCACACCACTCCATCTGGTGGGGTCGAGGCTATCACTGGCCTCATCCCCATCCAACTTCACCTCTTTAAACTCGCTAAGAGATGTTCACTCTGCTTCCACACCCTCCCCCCTTCCCACCCTCTCAAACTTCTCACCTGTGATGTTGACCCTCTACACCTTCCTTTCTCAGTAACTACCACCATCATCTTTGTGGTTCAGTTATTCATAGTATAAGGAATACAAGTACTCATTCTAATTCGCTATGAAAGACTCCAAGGAAACTAGCGGATTCTTTGGAGGTGTCAAAAATGCCACTGCCAGCAGTATTCGGTCCATTGCTTGTTGTCGTCACTCTAGTGCCAGCTTAGCACCCAACCCGACTCTTCCCCAAGAGGCTTCTGTCCCTCTCTTCAATGACTTCCAAGTAATGGAGGACTTCCTTCGAAAGCCCCCATCACCTTCTCCATCTATCAGAGCTAAACGCTCCTATTCAACTGATCACTCTCTCTCCAACTGACTGGAAAAGAGTATGAAGCTACGAGAGGATGACAATGCCACTTCAGTTTCCTCTGCTGAAGAAAATGAAGACCAGGATATCCATGAGGGCTCTCAAGGGACCTCTACCCCCAAGTCCATTGCTCAATCTCTTGCACCAGTTCGTGAAGGGATTGACCTATCTCCAGAAATAGCTCCTTCATCTCACAGGATGCTTTCCCCTTCTCAGGCCATCGCTGCTGCTCATGGCTTTGTACCTCCTACTCCTGGTGCAGCATGGGATGAATCCCAACCATCTGACCCCCTTCCCACTATTCCTTCATTCACCCCCCCCTCCCTACCTCCTACCCCACAGCCTCATGCTGAAGTGCAGCCAACCCACAGAATGGATTGGTCATCCATCCATGAAACTTTGGGTGATGGCATCTCAATGATCGACATCACCAACACTGATGACATCACAGGGCTTAATTGCCTTAATTCTTTACTAAGCTTCATTTCTTCCTGGTTAGGATATTGGGCTGAATCTGGAGATCTCTCCTCTTTTGAGGGTGTTCCCCATCTCATCCATATCTTCCAGACTGTCATGCATTCTGAACAATTGTGCAACATGTCTGTACCCTACAACGGCCAACGTCTCAAACTGTATGACTTCGTGTCTATGCAGTTTCCCCCTTCCCATACTCTCTCCTCCACTCCCATGCCCATGTCAACTGGGCATCATCAAGAATGTCGGGCTGAAAAGGCACTGGCAGTGTCCTCCCCATCCCCCAAAGACACCTCTGGGATACTCCAGGGCTCAGACTCACAACTCGATAGGGACACTGTGCGAGCAATCGCCCTCTCATGTCTCCCACTCGCTGATCCTAACAAGCCTGGTGAGTCTTCTAATTCCAATGTAGATGCTGACATGCTTCCTCCCCCACCCCCTCAACCCACTCCCCCAGCTGCTCCTGGTCCATCCAGCCAGGAAAAGGCTAACCCTAACCCCAGTGCCTGGTCTACAGTCAATCGTAAATGGGTGCCTCATAAAACAGTAGCAGCTACTACACAGCATAAGCCTATTGTGGCCCCTGCCTTCCCCCCCAAAGAACCCCAACCTCTCCCCTCTCACCCTTCCCCTTCTTCTACCCCCCCATGCATCAACAATGCCACCAAGCCTCAATACAGGTCTGGTGTGCCTTCTCCTTCCACTCAGAGGTCATCATACTCCAAGGCGGCTTCTCAAATGCCCCTCAAGGTTGAAGAGCTACAGAAATACGCAACTCTTCAAAACCAATTCCCTTCAATGTCACCAGTTGATATCATCAACTTCCTCCATAATGTGGGTGACATCAAATCTCCTGCCACTAAACCTTCCCCTTCTCCCTCCTGCTCACCTCAACCCAAGGCCACTCAAGGCCCATCCCGCAAGAATATTGTTGTCCCCTACAACGATGTTTTTAAACCTATCCTCATCACCTCACTTGACCTTGTAGTAAGGTGTTGCAACAATGCCCTGCATCAGAAGGGCTTTTTACTTAAAATCAAGTCAGCCAAATCCAACGACAGGACTCTTTAGCTCTCTACCAACCAAGTTGCCATGGATGAGGAACTCCTCATCATAAAGAAAGGCATTATGGACTCCAACAGGTCCACTTTTGCTCACGCCCACCCACCCCTGCTAACATCACGGAATGCCCCCACGTGACTGCATTCCAGTGCTTATCGTGTGATTCTAAGGATCACCATGTGAACTCGGACAAATGTCCCTTCTTCCGTCACCGATTTGATCAGGAATGGATTCAAAACAAGCTCCACGAAGCCAAGGCGGAGAAAAACCGTCACGACTTCAACTCCGGTGCTGTTAATGTCTAAAGGACCTCTTAACAACACCACTTTCATTAATGACCTCCCCATTTTGTTTTTTAATGTTCATCATTCTAAAGACACTGTCGAGGCATTATTAAATGATCCTCAATTTAAGAACATTCTTATTCTATGCATCCAAGAACCTCCCTTTAGCATTATTCACAACATTCCATCCACCAATGACTCTGAAGGAGTCCCATACAAAGGCATGCCATATAACCCCAACTGGCGCATCTTCTTATCAGATGATGATCACCCTCGAACGGCCACATTCATTCGCAGATCATGCGATGTGCTTATGCCAACTTCCCATCCAAGTATAATTGTGTCTCCCGATTTTCAGCTTATTTCTCTGTCCTTCCCAAGGAAGATATATTTTCTTAACTGCTACCTCGATCCTTCTGACAATTCTTCTCTAACTTACCTCGAATCTCAAATCCACCTCTTCCCCAACTACCTAGTATGTGCGGGTGGAGACTTCAACTCTCACTCTCCCGAGTGGGACCCTCACATCCTGCATCATACAGCGCGAGCTGACCTTGTTGTTGACATCATGAATTCTGTCAACCTCACTCTCTCCACACCCTCTGAGGTCAAGTATACTCACACCCCTTTTGACGAAACTAAGCATCCATCCGTCATTGACCTTATCTTCATGATAGATGACCCCCTCCGCCCAAGCCCAGTCCACACCATCCGTGACGATTGGCAAATTCGTTCTGACCACTGTCCCCTCCTCACATCCCTTCCTATCCCTTCCCCCTTCCAACCCTTCATCGAAAAGCTCACTATTCCATGCAATTCCGAAGAGGAAGCTGCATTTTTATACTCGGTGGGCGTCCGCCTTCAAGCTATTCCAGCTCGCTTCGACTCTAGTGACGACATTACTTCCTATGCTAATGCTATGTCCCTCATTATCTCCCAAGAATGGCAAAACAATGCCAAACTTGTCCGAATTTGCGCCAAGTCCAAACCCTGGTGGAACCGTCAATGCTCAACCACCTTACGAGCATTCCAAACCCACAAGTCCAAGTCAAACTGGACCAATTTCCAACGTACCACACACCAGGCAAAATGCACGTTCTTCGACAAGAAGATCAAAGACATAGCAGAAGAAAACTGTTGTCCCTGGGATCTCATGTCCTGGATTGGCAAACATAATCTCCCTCCCTCTCAATCCATCACCTACAATGGAAAAAGCTGCGATGAACTGGAGGACCTCTGGCACACGCTGGACTCCTCCTACAACTCCGCTTCCGATCGACATGTGGATCTTAGTGCTATTGAGTCTTTTGATGCTCACCCGGAACACCCATGGCTCCCCTTCTCTAACGCCGAACTCTTCGACGCCCTCAACCCATGCGCTAACACATCTGCCCCTGGCCCTGATCATCTATCATGGGCTCACATCAAACACCTAATGTCCGATGACACCTTTAGGTCCAACTTCCTTCTCTTCATGTCCAAATGCGTTGAATTCTCCACATGGCCGGAACACTTCAAACATTCCACCTCTGTCATCATTCCCAAACCCAACAAACCACACTACTCCACACCAAAGATGTTCCGGCCTATCATCCTCCTCAACACTTTAGGTAAGTTGATTGAAAAAATGATTTCCACTAGGATGCAATTCGAAGCGTCCCAGCATAACCTCGTTCACCCCCTCCAATTCGGAGGCATTATCCAGCGTTCCACTGAGGACGCTGGCATCTACGTTACTCACCTTGTTCGCACAGGCTGGAAACGCAAGCTCAAGACTAGTGTCATCGCTTTTGATGTGGCGCAATTCTTCCCTTCCACAAACCATTCCATCCTCGTATCTACCCTGCACCGACAAGGCTTCAACTCCAATCTCATCTCGTTCTTTTTGGATTATTTAAAGAATCGTTTTACCACCTACTCCTGGAACAACAAATTGTCCCCAAAGTTCTCCGCTTCCGTTGGCATTGGCCAAGGGTCCACACTTTCACCCATTCTCACCACCCTTTCTCTCTCCCCTTTTATGTATAAATTTTCCAATGATCCGCATTGTAAAATAGTTTCCTTTGTTGACGATGGACTTATTGTGGTTCAATCGGACTCTTTCACTACTAACTGCTGTCTGCTTTCACAGGTCTACAAGAACTGTGAAGACTACCTCAACCGCCTTGGCTTCGTCCTCGAAAGGGACAAAACTGAGGCATTCCATTTCTCTAATTGACCTTCCCATGATCCCAATCCCTCCGTCATAATCGACAACTCTTTCACCATCCACCCCAAACCCTTCCTACGCTACCTTGGCTTCTGGTTTGACAGAAGTCTTTCCTTCAAAGAACACGTTCGCTTCTATGCCACTAAAGCGCTATCCACAGTCCGTTGCATGCGTATGCTTGGCAACTCTGTCCGCAGCCTCTCTCCCTTACATAAACAGCTTCTGTATCAATCTTGCGTCGTTCCTATCGTGATCTATGGATTCCGATTATGGTTCAACTGTAATGCCAGATACCGTGGACTAATCAAGTCCTTACAATGTATGCAACGCCAAGCTGCCCTATGGATTACTGGCGCATTCTGTACCACTCCCACTGGTGGGGTTGAAGCCATTGCTGGTCTCATTCCCATTCAGCTCCACTTATTCAAACTAGCGAAATGATGTTCCCTCCGATTCCACACTCTCCCCTCTTCCCACCCCCTCAAACTCCTCACATGTGACGTCAACCCCTTAGACGCATGTCAACCCCTTAGACGCCCAACTGGTCACGGACTGTTTTCAGCGTCTACACCCTAGCGCCAAACCTGGCCAGCGTCTGCTGGACTTGTACAGCGACCAAATCAAATTCATCGAGTGCCCTGACCCTTTGAAAGAAGGCGCCATGGCGCTTCACATAGCTAATGCCTCCCATGCTCGTGATTCCGCATTTTCCTCCCCTGTCTCCCTTCTCGTAGCTACAGATGGTTCTGTCCCCACCAACCCTTCCTTATCTGCCACTTCTGCCTTTCTTGTTTTCAACTCTTCTGAAACAGACATTCTTTCATCTGCCGTTCACCCCTGCAGTGAGGTTACCTCCTCTGATGCTGAATCGTACACTCTCCGTCTTGGTCTCTTTTCTGCTATCTCTTCTGCTCATTCTATCAATTCCTCCTCGATTGTAGTTTTCACAGACTCTATTGCCTCAGCTAAACTCTTATTTTCATACAGGCCTCACAGCATGCATCTGGACTCCATTGTGGTCGCACCTCTCCTCCACCCCTGGCTCTCCTCTTCCCCTCTCAACCACGTCCACTTTTGGTCCATTCCTTCATCCACTAACTGGTCTATTCATCACAAGGCGCACACATTAGCTAAATCACTCCGCCTACCCAATCTGCGTCGTCAACCCATATGCACCTCCCTTGGATTCGTTTGACATCATTACACCCAAAAGTGCCTATCCTTATGGCAACAAAAGATGAATGATCCGTCCTACCGTGGTCACAATTGGCTCTCACTACTCAATCCCGCATCACAACCCTTACAACCCAAGTACGCCAAAGGTGGTACTTGGCTCAATTCACCCCTCGGAAAGAATGCCCAATTATGCGCGTGCTTCATGCACTGCGTCACCAATCACGCACCTATCGGCTCCTTCCGACAGCGCTTCTTTCCCGGGCGCCACATCACCTCTTGTGCATGCGGCGAGCTGCTTGAAACTTGCGACCATATCTTCGATGACTGCCCCCGCTTCCGATACCCAGTAGGATTCTGTGATGGATTCTATTGGGTCATCCAATTCTTAGACCAAAACCCCGCGGCCTTTTCATTCGCCGACCAAATTCAAGGACCCATCACACAAGAGGAGTTCGCCACACACCGCCTCAACAGGAGAGAGCGACTTGCAAGAAATGGAGTACCCAATGTTCACTGATGGCCTTTCCCCTTCATCATCACCCTGTATCATAGCTAGCTCCCCCACTCCTATCTCTTCTCATTTTTCCCAAATCTTTCTTTCCCGACTTGCTAAGTTAGTTCCACTCTCTTCTCGTCTCACCTCTACTGTGTAGTTCACATACTCTTGTCTCTCTTATCTCTTTCTCTAGTTTCTTTTTCTTTTCTCTCTTGTTTCGGTATTGGGACTGCTATCGTGCACCCATTTGTAGTAGCTAGTCTATTGCAATAAACGTCAATTTAAAAAAAAAAAAAAAAAAAAAAGGTCCACTTTTGCTACCCCCGAAATTAGGGATGCTGTTATTCCATCCCTACCTATGTCCAAATTGGTCATCAAATTGATGAACCTCCCTTACTTCTGACCCGATGGCACCCCACATACCTCTGATGACTTCAAGGAAGTCATTGAATCATCCCCCTACCATGAAATGATTCAACATCTCATTGGTAAACCATGCTTCCACCGAGTCTCTCCTCACTCCAATACCGCCATTCTCTTCTTTGACCTTTGGGACTCTCAATCCACAACAAGGGCCAAACTTCTCATTAACCACACCCTCCTCTTTGAGAACAGGGTGTGCACCTTCCGAGGCGCTACTATGTGCACAGCGTCTCCTCTTTGCAATAGGTGCTGGAGATGGGGTCACCCCACACACTCATGCAAAGCACACACCCCCAGATGTGCAATCTGTGGCGACCCCCACCATACTGACAACCACCACCGTGACAGCTTTTGCTGCCACAGCAAACCTGGACCTAGCCCCTGTCCACCCACCCCTGCTAACATCATGGAGTGTCCTCACGTGACCTCCTTCCAGTGCCTCTCATGTGAATCTAAGGATCATCATGTGAACTCTGACAAATGTCCATTCTTCTGACACCGATTTGATCAGGAATGGATCCAGAGTAAGCTCCACGAGGCGAAAGCAGAAAAGAACCATCGCAACTTCAACTCAGGTGCAGTTAATGTCTAAAGGACCTCTTAACCTGCCTGCGACCATTGATAAGATCCCCATCCTTTTCTTTAATGTTCACCATTCTAAGGACACTATCAAGGCATTGTTGAATGACCCCCAGTTTAAGGACATTCTCATACTATGTATCCAAGAACCCCCTTTCAGCGTTATATGCAATATACCATCTACCGATGTCTCTGAAGGAGTCCCATACAAAGGCATGCCATATAATCCCACCTGGTGCCTTTTTATCTCAGATGAGGAGCACCCTTGCATGGCCACCTTCATCCATAGATCATGTGATGTCTTGATGCCAACATCACACCCCAGCATTATTTCTTTGCCTGATTTTCAACTTATCTCATTGTCCTTCCCAAAAAAGGCATACTTTCTTAATTGTTACTTTGACCCATCTGACAACTCTTCACTAACATATTTAGAATTGTGCATCCACCTCTTTCCTGAAAACGTTGTATGTGCAGGAGGAGACTTCAACTCCCATTCTCCTGAATGGGACCCCCATATTTTCCATCACTCTGCTTGTGCCAACCTCCTGGTTGACACTATGAATTCCATCAACCTCACCCTGTCTACCCCTACAGAGGCTAAGTATACTCACATTCCGTTTGACGAGTCTAAACACCCGTCTGTCATTGACCTCATTTTCATGATAGATGACCCTTCTCACCCAAGTCCAGTCCACTCTATTTGGGATGACTGGCAGCTCAAATCTGACCACCTCCCCCTCCTTACTTCCTTTCCCATCCCCTCCCCCTTCCAACCCTATATCGAAAAGCTCACCATCCCACATGACTCTGAAGAAGAAGCGGCATTCCTTTACTCAGTTGGCTTACATCTCCAAGCCATTCCACCTTGATTTGACTCTAATGAGGATGTTCTCTCCTATGCCAATGCTATGTCCCAGATTATTTCACAAGAATGGCAGAACAATGCCAAACTTGTCCACATATGTGCCAAGTCCAAACCCTGGTGGAATCAGCAGTGCTCGTCCACTCTACGAGCCTTTCAAGCTCATAAATCCAAAGCAAATTGGACCAAATTCTGCCACACTACCTGCCAGACTAAGCGTGCCTTCTTCGACAAGAAGATCAAAGACATAGCTGAAGAAAACCATCGTCCTTGGGATCTCATGTCCTGGATCAGCAAACGTAACCTTCCTCCTTCCCAATCAATCACCTTCAATGGGAAGAGTTGCAACAAATTAGAGGACCTCTGGCATGCACTAGACTCCACTTACAATTCTGCCTCTGATCGACAAGTTGATCTAAGCGCCATCGAATCATTTGATGCCCACCCTGAACACCCATGGCTTCCATTCTCTAGCACCAAGCTTTTTGACGCCCTCAACCCCTGTGCTAACTCATCTGCCCCAGGCCCAGATCATCTATCTTGGGCCCACATCAAACACATTATGTCAAATGACGTTTTCAGATCAAATTTCCTCCTCTTTGCATCCAAATGCATCGAGCTCTCTACCTGGCTGGATCACTTCAAACACTCCACCTCTGTTATCATCCCCAAACCCAACAAGCCACACTACTCCACCCTGAAGATGTTCTGGCCCATTGTTCTCCTCAATACTCTCAGTAAGTTAATCAAGAAAATGATCTCTGCTAGGATGCAATTTGAAGCATCCCAACATGACCTCATCCATCCCCTCCAATTTGGGGGAATTATCCAGCAATCTACGGAAGATGCTGGCGTCTATGTCACTCACCTTGTCTGTACAGGCTGGAAACATAAACTCAAGACAAGTGTCATTGCCTTTGATGTGGCGCAATTCTTCCCCTCCACCAACCACTCTATCCTCATTTCCACCCTCCATCGTCAAGGCTTTAATTCCAACCTTGTTTCTTTCTTCTCTGATTATTTAAAGAACCATTTCACTACCTATTCCTGGAACAATCACTTGTCCCCCAAATTCTCTGCTTCTGTTGGCGTAGGCCAAGGCTCCGCTCTCTCCCCCATCCTCACTGCTCTTTCTCTTTCTCCATTTATGTACAAATTTTCCAATGACCCTCATTGTAAAATAGTTTCTTTCATTGATGATGGTCTTATTGTGGTTCAATTGGACTCCTTTCTCACTAATTGCCACCTTCTTTCACAGGTCTATAAGAACTGTGAAGAATATCTCAACCACCTTGGATTTGTCCTCGAAAGAGACAAAACCAAAGCCTTCCATTTTTCCAATTGCCCCTCCCATGATCCCAATCCTCCTGTCATTATCGATGACACCTTCACCATTCACCCCAAACCTTTCTTACATTACCTTGGCTTCTGGTTTGATAGAAGCCTCTCCTTCAAAGAACATGTCCGTTTCTACTCCACAAAAGCACTTTCCACCATCCACTGCATGTGAATGCTAGGCAACTCCATCCACGGTCTTTCCCCCCTCCACAAGCGACTCCTGTATCGATCTTGTGTCATTCCCATCACCATCTATGGGTTTCATCTGTGGTTCAACCAAAACGCTCGATACTGTGGACTCATCAAATCCTTGCAACATATGCAGCAACAAGCTGCCCTCTGGATAACAGGCACATTCCGCACTACTCCTTCTGGTGGGGTTGAAGCCATTGCTGGCCTCATCCCTATTCAGCTTCACCTTTTCAAACTCGCCAAATGGTGCTCTCTGTGATTCCACACCCTCCCCCCTTCCCACCCCCTTAAGCTCCTCACCCACGACATTGATCCCCTAGACATGTGCCATACCAAACAGCGCTTGATGGTGCTCGATTTCATCTCAGATGCCCAGCTGGTCACAGACAGGTTCCAGCGTCTCCATCCTAGCACTAAACCTGGCCAGCACCTGCTGGACTTGTTTAGCGATCAAATTAAATTCATCCAGTGTCCTGACCCTTTGAAAGAAGGTGCCATGGCACTTCATATCGCCAATGCCTCCCTCACTCATGATCTTTCCTTTTCCTCCCCTGTTTCTCTTGCTGTAGCTACAGATGGTTCTGTCCTCTCTAACCCTTCCCTTTCTGCCACATCCACTTTCATTGTTTTCAATTCTTCTGATTCCAATATCATTTCTTCTGCTGTTCACCCTTGTGGTGAAGTAACCACTACAGATTCTGAATTGTACACCCTCCATCTTGGTTTATTCTCCTCCATCTCTCTCGCTCAATCTCTTAATATTTCCTCAATTGTAGTTTTCACAGACTCTATCTCATCTGCTAAACTTCTATTCTCTTATAGGCCTCACAGTGCGCATCCAGACTCTATCACAGTCACCCCTCTTCTCCACTCCTGGCTCTCTTCCTCTCCCCTTAATCACGTCCACTTTTGGTCTATCCCTTCATCTGCCAACTGGTCCATACATCACAAGGCACACACCCTCATGAAATCCCTCCACCTCCCCAACCTGTGTTGTCAACCCATCCACACCTCCCTCAGTTTTGTTTGTCACCATTACACCCAAAAATGCCTCTCCCTTTGGCAACAAAAAATGAATGATCCCAACTACTGCGGTCATAACTGGCTCCCACTGCTCAACCCCACATCGCAGCCCCTCCACCCCAAGTACACCAAAGGCAGCACTTGGCTCAATTTGCCCCTCAGAAAGAATGCCAATTTATGCGCACGCTTCATGTGCTGTGTTACCAATCACACACCCATCAGCGCCTTTCGACAGCACTTTTTCCCTGGGCATCATATCACTTCTTGCCCATGTGGCAAGCCACTCGAGACTCGTGACCATATATTTGATGACTGCCCATGCTTCCACTACCCAGTAGGAGAACGTGATGGCTTCTACTGGGTCATCCAGTTCCTAGACCAGAACCCTGTGGCATTTTCATTTGCTGACCAAATTCAAGGACCCATCACCCAAGAGGAGTTTGCCACCTGCTGCCTCAACAGAAGAGAGCGACTTGCAAGAAATGGAGTCCTGGACGTTCACTGAAGGCTTTCCCCCTCCACCATCTGTATCATAGCTAGCTCCTCCACTCCTATTCCTTTTCTTTCTTTCTCACTCATCATCCTCGACTCATTAAGTTAGTTCTCTTTCTTTTCATCTCTCTTCTCTCTAGTAGTTCATATACTTCTACCTACCCTCTCCTTCTCTAGTTTCTTTCATTTCTTTTCTCAGTTTCAGTATTGGGACTGCTATCGTGCACCCATTTGTATTAGCTAGTCTAGTGCAATAAACGTCAATTAAAAAAAAAAAAAAAAAAAAAGATGTTGACCCTCTAGATGTGCGCCATACCAAACAGTGCTCAACCGTGCTTGACTTCATCTCAGATGCCCAATTGGTCATGGACCGATTTCAGCATCTCCACCCCAGTGCCAAACCTGGCCAGTGCCTACTGGACTTGTTTAGTGACCAAATCAAATTCATCAAGTGCCCTGACCCTTCCAAAGAAGGAGCCATGGCTCTCCACATCACCAATGCTTCCCAAGCTCGGGACCTTTCCTTTTCCTCCCCTGTTTCACTCACAGTAGCTACAGATGGTTCCGTTCCCCCCAACCGTTCCCTATCTGCCACTTCTGCTTACATTGTTTTCTATTCCTCTGATTCTGATATCCTTTCTTCTTCTGTTCACCCCTGTGGTGAGGTTACTACAGCTGACTCTGAATCGTATGCTCTCTGCCTCAGTTTATTTTCCTCTATTTCTCTCTCTCAATCTCTTAATATATCCTCGATTGTAGTTTTCACAGACTCTATCTCTTCCACTAAACTCCTCTTCTCTTACAGGCCCCACAGCGTGCATCTGGACTCCATCACAGTTGCACCTCTCCTCCACTCCTGGCTCTCTTCTTCCCCCCTCAACCATGTCCATTTCTGGTCCATCCCCTCATCTGCTAATTGGTCTATACACCACAAGATGCACACCCTCGTCAAGTCGCTCCACCTTCCCAATCCGCATCGACAACCCATCCACACATCCCTAGGATTCATTCGCCAACACTACACTCAAAAATGCCTATCTATATGGCAACAACGCATGAACGATCCAACATACTGTGGTCACAATTGGCTCCCCCTCCTCAATCCTGCATCACAGCCCCTCCAACCCAAGTATGCCAAAGGCAGTACTTGGTTAAACTCACCCCTTGGAAAGAATGCCAACTTATGCACATGCTTCACATGCTGCATCACCAATCATGTGCCCATTGGCACCTTTCGACAGTGCTTCTTCCCTGGGTGTCACATCACCTCTTGTCCATGCAGCGAGCCACTTGAAACCTAGGACCACATCCTCAACAACTGCCCACACTTCTGATACCCAGTAGGAGCCCATGACAGTTTCTATTGGGTAATCCAATTCCTAGACCAAAACCCAGTGGCATTCTCATTTGCTGACCAGATTCAAGGACCTATCACTCAAGAAGAGCTTGCCACCTGCTGCCTCAACAGGAGAGAGCAACTTGTAAGAAACAGAGTACCGGATGTTCACTGAAAGCCTATCCCCTCCATTATCTGACTCATAGCTAGCTCCCCTGCTTCTATTCTTCCACTTTTCTGTCTCATCATCATTTTTGATTCATTAGGATAGTTCCTCTCTTCTCTCATCTCATATATCTAGTGTAGGTTGCATACTCCTCCCTCTACTACTTTTAGTTCTCTTGTTTCTTTCGTCTCTAGTCTTGGTATTGGGACTGCTATTGTGCACCCATTTGTATTAGCTAGTCTAGTGCAATAAACATCGATTAAAAAAAAAAAAAAAAAAAAAAAAAAAAAAAAAAAAAGAGAAACTCCCCTGTCCACAATATGTGAGTGAACCTAAATTCCACCCTATTGTCTCAGTCAAAGACAAGTTACTAGCTCATCAAAAGCAAGGACCACCAGTCCACAAATGACTCATTGAAACACCAGTCATCAAGGCAATGTACAACTGGTACTATGACCCATGGATGCCTAATGAATGGAATGCCATGGTATCAGGTGTCTGGTCAATGAAACAACCTGCAGACAGACACCTACCATCTACAGGATACATCCCAAGCAGTGTGGATGATATTGTCCACACAGAAGAATTCACCAGGATAAGATACCCCAAGCAGACTCTCAGGGACTATATCCTTAACATGACAGTCATCCATCTACCAATGGAAGATGACTGCATAAAATGAATCAAGGACACATGCACTCAATTTGAAATGAAAAAATCACCCAATAATTCAGGTGACCAGAACCAGCACAAAATACTGCAAATTAAGCAGCAGTTGATGCATGACTACCATGATATGATGCAGGGAACACCATCTCACCTGTCCCCATTCCAAGAGGTGAATCATGAGATTCACCTCATTGAGGAGAACAAGTGATATAACTATCACTTGCCCAGATGCCTGCAGTCATTATGGGAGGAGTTCCATGTAAAACCCCACCATTATGTTGATGTGGGGTGGTGGGAACCCTGCAATGTTACACAAGCAGCCCCTTTGCTTTGCATCCCCAAGAAGGATGGATGACTGTGTACAGTCATCAATGCAAAGGAGTGAAATGATAACACAGTAAAGGATGTAACTCCTTTACCTGATCAAGAAGTAATCTGCAAAGACATGGCTAGAGTGAGATATCACTCTAAGATTGATCTAGCCAATGCATATGAACAGGTTAGAGTCCAACCCGAGGATGTGGAGAAGATGGCCTTCTCCACCATTGCAGGGACATATGTCAGTAATATCATGCAGCAAGGGGACTGTAATGCCCCTGCCATGTTCTAAAGATTGATGATGGCTATTTTTAGAGACATCATTGGCATATTCATCCATGTATACCTGGATGATATATTATATTTTCTAATTCTGTGGAGGAACACAAGCAGTATCTACAGCTCATATTAGACTGACTCTGCCAACAACAGCTCTATGTCAAAGAGTCAAAGGTAGAACTGTATGCAGACCAAGTAGACTGTCTCAGTCATGTAATAGACAATAATGGTATCCACCCTGATACCGATAAACTATCCCAGATCCATGAGTGGTGAATCCCTCACAACTATAATGATGTGCAGAAATTTGTTGGACTCATTAACTATGTGTCCAACTTTCTGCCAGATGTAACTGTGTATACTGGCCTGTTAATGGCCATGATGCAGAACAGAACACCATTCCACTGGCAACCATTACATCAGAGGTGCTTTGATATGATCAAACACATCTGTTGTAAAATGCCCATGATCCAACTGATAGACCCAAAGAACAGAGAACCCATATGGGTTATCTGTGATGCTTCAAAAACCAGTATCAGTGCCATGTATGGACAAGGCCCCAGCTGGGTGGACTGTTGCCCAGCAGGATTCATGTCCAAAAAGTTCTCTGCAGCACAGCAGAACTATGCTGTGCATGAACTCAAAATGTTGGCTATCCTCAAAGCACTACTGAAGTGGGAGGATAAGCTGGTGGGTTACTGAATCCACATCATTACTGACCATAAAGCACTTGAGTTTTTCAAAACTCAATCAAAATTGTTGAGCTGACAACAACAATGGGCCAACTATATGTCAAGGTTCAACTTTGACATAACCTATGTCAAAGGAGAATGCAACAAGATCACCAATTGCCTCTCATGATACTACAAGAGTGATCAACCAGGGGAAGAGCACCTGAGCAGGGAGTATGTACAGGCCAGCTTTCATATTGACCCCAAAGGAGATGATTTGCCAGCACCAAGACAAGCAGAGATACAATGTCTGCAAGACCAACTGGCAGCCATGAATGATGAAGGAGTCAGATGAAGCACCAGACTCCAAGAAAAGCACAAACAATGAGATATTGAAGCTGAAGATCTTCAAGAGGCAGCTGCCCTCTGTGCTGTAGAACCAGATGTTGGCTGAGCAAAATGCTCAACACAAAAACACAAAACCAAGGGAATAACCTTTGGTGAGTCACTATCTGCAACCAGCAATGCCACCAGCTTCACCATTGGAGTCAACTTCATTGACAAAGTTGTTGCCAGCTACAATTCAGATCCACTAATGAGTGTAGTCAAACACTCCCCAGAGAAGTATAGAGACTTCTCTGTAGATAACTGAGGAGTGATCATGAAGAAAACTCCCCTAGGAGACCAAGTCATATGTATTCCAAATGACAGGTGACTCATAACCCAGGTACTGACAAAGGCCCACAAAATTGTGGGACACCTAGGTGACCAGTGATGGCAGAGTATGTCCACAGATGGTACTGGTGGCCTTCATTGGTAAAAGATTGTTGCAAGATCTGTGGAACTTGCAAAATGTGTGCTTGAACCAAGACATTGAACACAAAACCCAGTGGAGAGCTACATTCTCTACCAGTTCCTACCAAACCCTGGGACTCAATTGGAATGGACTTTGTCAGTCCATTCCCAGAATCCAGAGGCTTTAACTATCTCTGGGTAGTTATGTGCTGAATGACAAGCATGGTGCACTTAATACCAGTGCACACAAAAATGACAGCATTGGAGCTGTCATGGGTTTACATACGAGATATCATATGCTTACACAGACTACCAAGCTCAATAAATTCACATCCACCTGGTGGAGAGAACTTCACAAGATATTAGGAGCTGAGCTCCTAATGTCAACTTCTTTTCACCCTCAAACAGATAGCCAAACTGAGTGAATGAATCACAATATCAGTCAGATCTTCCATGCAATGGTATGCTATGACCAAACTAATTGGGTCAACAAAGCACCATTAACCAAGTCTGCAATCAACTCAAGCATCTCAGCTACCACAAAATACACCCCATTTGAGTTGAATTATGGATATATGCTGTCCATGATCTGGGATGGCTGCAACACTGAAACTGTCCACAAAGGGATAAAAACCTTTGCAGAAGCAGTGCTGCTAAACATAGCAGCTGCCCATGACACAATAATAGAATCATGGGTTTTCCAAACCCACAATGCCAACAAAAAATGAGGGCCAGAACCTTGTATTGAGAAAGGAGACTTAGTCTACCTTTCTACACAGAACCTCTCATTACCAAAAGACAGAGCTCAAAAGCTCTGTCCAAAGTTTATAGGACCCTACAAAGTCCTAGAATCAAAGCCAGAGACTTCCAATTACAAATTGGAACTACCTCCAGTGTTATTATGCCAGAAAATCCATCCAGTGTTTCACATAAACCTTCTGAGGCCATATCATGCCTCAGATGACACCTTATTCCCAGAACAATCACAGCCCAAGCCATATGACTTCAGGTTTGATGATGAGCATGAATGGTTCATCAAGGAGATCATAGGCCATTGGTTTACCAATGATGGTAAGATTGAATTTCAGGCCCAGTGGAGTCTGGGAGACACCACTTGGGAACCAATACAACACTGTGAAGAACTCATGGCATTGGACAGGTACCTGGAGCTACAAGGAGGTTGAAGGTTCAGCAACTTTGACCCCAATCACAGCCTACCTGTTACAGTCTCAGCTATATTTAGTACACACCTACTCAGTGCACCATTTCATCTTATGTTTCAGCCCCTTATTACACCTTGCCTTAGTCATCCACTGACTCATCTCTCTGTTTCATCTATTCTTAGCTACTCCTCCCATAGTATATAAACCCTAGGTAGAGCACCTGTATTCCTTATGCTTTACCAACTAGTTCTTTCCCCTTTGCTCATCCTCAAGTCTTTGCCTAGTTGCAACCTGAGTTCATACAAAGGTTGTAACATTTGGTAAAGCATCACCAACTCACCTTGCAACAAGGAAGGTCCAGCTAGGGGTGTATATCGAGGCACAACCAGGTGTGACAGCAAGTGCTCAACTAGGAGCAAGGCTCAGTGTATGAGCAGAAGCAATATTTGGAATAGTTGAGAAGGAACACCAGCACTGTACAGCCTAGGACAAACCAGAGAGCCATCAGTGGCAGAGTTTTCAGACATTACAGAAAGCAAACACACCAACAATGAAGAGACTACCGAGTCAGAACTCGAAGACCAGCTAGCACCTGCAGATGGAGAACAACCAGAGGAATCAGCAGACGAAGAAGACCTAGAAGAACCTGCAGAAGAAGAGCAACCAGAAGACAAAGAACAATCAGCAGATGAAGAACAACCAGCAGACAAAGAAGACATCAATATTGAGATGGCCAAAGAAACAGCAGCAACTCAGCAGACAGGAGGGAAATCACTAGTCCTGGATCCAGGATTTTTCAATGGAAATAGAAGCCAGTTCGACAACTGGTGGAGATCAATGACATTTTTCTTGAAGTTCAACAAGATTGATGATGCTGACAGAAGAGCAATAGCAGTACTCTCTCAGATGAGAGGAGGAACCACAGGACAATTCGCAAGCATGAAGCTTGACCAAATGGAAAATAGCAATGACACACTCATGTGGGACACTTTCTGGAAGGAAATAGAGGCAACATTCAGAAATGAAGGACAACAAAGCAATGCAGAATGGAGAATCAAGATGTACAGGCAGAACAACAAACACACAGTAGACTTTCTCATTGAATTCAACATATTAAAGACAAGGTCCAAAACAGACGACAAACACACCATATTCCTGCTCAAGAAGAATACACACTCTGACATTATCAAGACCATATTGGGATTCCCAATTGAAGCAATGCCCAAATCCTACAAGCAATGGAAGGAGACTATCCTGAACATTGAATTAGGATATGAAGCTGTGGAAACCCACACCAGACGCACAGGAACTGGCATTACATATGGAGGAATGGGTCAACCAATGGAGATAGGGAGACAAACAACACCTAACAACAAGGCACCACCCCAATGCTTCAAATGCAATGTCATAGGGCATATTGCCCAAGACTGCAAGAAGCCAGGAGGAAGAAGGTGCTTCAATTGTGGCAAAGAGGGACACATCTCTAGGAATTGCAGAGCACCCAAGAAGGCATGAATCAGGAACATGGAGGAGGAACAGGAAGGCAAGGAAGGACCAGAGCAGCAGGGTTTTTCTGAAGGCTCAGAGTGAGTGCGAACTCTCGAGCTGCTGTATTTAAAGCTTCTTCTAGACAATTGTACATGATTCCCCAAAGAAGAAGTGGAGTGCAAGAACTCTTTGTGAAACCAAAAGTTCGAACACCTAGGAACAAGCAATGGAGACCGATGACACTAGTTGATTCTGGATGCACACACACCTGCATTGCCAAGAAAGCAGTTGAGGAACAAGAAATACCAATGAAGAAGTTAGAAAAACCATTTGAAGTATACAACACTGATGGAACTCACAACAAGGGACAAAGCATCACAGAATACACAGAACTGGAAATGGACATCAATGGACACAAGGAACAATTAGCAGCAGTTGTCTCACACATCAACTCAGCAGACATATTCCTAGGACATGACTGGCTAGCACAACACAACCCCGAAGTCGACTGGAACAATGGACAGATCAGATTCATGAGATGTCCACTGGAATGCAAAATCGAGCATGAAACCATCGACATACCAAGGTTAAGAAGGAACAGCACACAAGAAGAAAAGACACTGGATAAGACAAAAGAAACTGGCCTACCTGAATACATCCAAGCCTACATGCATCTGTTCAACAAACAAAACTTCAACAAATTACCAGACCACACTGAATGGGACCACGAGATCAACCTTATGGAAGAAAGCCCATGAGAACTACCAGCCAAGGTGTATCCCATGACAGTCAAAGAGAAGGACAAGCTCCACAAATTCATCAAGGAGAATCTCACATCAGGATGAATCTGACCATTGAAATCCCCCTACACATCACCATACTTCTTCATCCCAAAGAAAGATGGGTCTAAACAACTAGTACAGGACTATCAGAAGCTCAATAGCATCACAGTCAAGGACAAGACACCATTGCCACTAATTGGAGAAATCATCAACAAACTGAAGGATGCCAAGTATTTCAACAAGCTAGACATCATTTGGGGATACAACAATGTGCACATCAAAGAAGGAGATGAGTGGAAGGCAGCATTCCTGACAAATGAGGGACTATTCAAACCCACTGTCATGTTTTGCAGTCTATGCAACTCCCCAGGCACATTCCAGAGAATAATGAACACAGTCTTCCAAGAACTACTACAAGAGGGAGTATTGGTCAACTACATGGATGACTTCATCATCCCAGGCAAAATGGAACAAGAGCTCAAAGAATGAACAATACAATTCCTGAAGATAGCTGACAAGCACAAGCTCTACTTCAAATGATCCAAATGCATATTCAACACGAAGGAAGTGCCAATATTGGGAATGGTGGTAGGAGATGGGAAGGTCAAGATGGAAGAAGAAAAGGTGGCAGCAGTCAGAAATTGGCCTACCCCAACCACAGTCAAGGATGTCAAAAGCTTCCTAGGATTCACAAACTTCTACTGATGATTCATCAAGAATTTCAGCAACATTGCAGGACCACTACACAAGCTGAAGGGAGGCCAACCATGGGAATGGGGAGAAACTCAGCAAAATGCATTTGAAGAACTAAAATGATGCATAACAGAGGAGCTGGTACTAGCACTCCCACAAGACGACGGAAAGTCCAGAGTAGAAGTGGACACATCAAAATATGCCATAGGAGGAGTCCTATCACAAGAACAAGGAGAGAAATGGCACCCCATTGCATTCCTATCCAGAACACTATCACCGGCAGAATGCAACTATGAGATATACAACAGAGAGCTCCTCGCAATTGTCAAAGCACTAAAGGCATGGAGACAGTACCTACTCGAAGCAAGAGAACTGTTTGAAGTCTGGACTGACCACAAGAACCTGGAATATTTCTGATCCCCATGATGAGTAAACACAAGACAAATGTGATGGCACTTGAAGCTTCAAGAATATGACTTCACACTAAAACACATACCAGGAAAGACAAACACCAAAGCTGACATCCTATTGAGAATCATGCATGTCAATGAAATAGAGGAAGACACAGAGGTCACAATACTCAAAGATGCACTATTTCAACAACGAGTCCATCAAGAGGAGACAATCACAGAAGAGGTTATTTTGGGAAGAGGACTGTTTGAGGTAAAAGGAGACAAAGAAGTACTGAGGGATATCAAGGGAGGAAGGAAAGAAGCAATAGTGGACAAATGGTTGAAAGAAGAACCCAAACGAACATGGGAACAAGAAGGAATCACATATTGAGACAGAAAAATTTATGTGCCAAATCACAAAGACCTATGGAGCAAAATCATGAAGAGATATCATGACCCACCTGACATCAGACACCTGGGATCCCACAGAATGATGGAGCTTATTGAGCGAACATACTACTGGCCAGCAATGAAAGCTGACGTCAAGACCTATGTACAGGGATGCGACAGCTGTCAAAGAAACAAAGCTATTCAGCAGAAGAAGGCAGCCCCACTCCACCCCCTTGAAACACCTGAAGAACCATGGCATGAAATCAGTATTGACATGATTGGACCTTTCCCAGAGTCAAATGGAGCAGACACAATCCTAGTCATCATAGACAGGTTCACTAAGATGATCCGACTGATTGCAACGAACACCAACCTCGACTCCATGGGACTAGTGAAGATATACCAAGACCACATCTGGAAACTCCATGGCATCCCACAAAAGATCATCAGCAATAGAGGACCACAGTTTGCATCAGCATTCATGAAGAACCTATGCAAAGCAACAGGAACAAAGCAAGGATTGTCAACAGCCTACCACCCACAAACAGACAGACAAACAGAATGAGTCAACCAAGAAGTTGAAACCTTCCTATGGGCATACATCAACTACAACCAAGACAACTGGGCAGATTGGCTGTCCACAGCTGAATTCCAATACAATGATAAGACCCACAGCAGCACAGGAGAAACCCCATTCTTCCTCAACTATGGACAACACCCCTGGAAGGGAGACCTCACCATAGAATCACCAACACTGTCCATCATGGAGTTTCTCAAGAAACTTACAGCATGCCAAACTCAAGCCAGAGAACTGTTAGAAAGCAAGAAACATGCCATGACAAAGCACTATGACAAAAGGAGAACAACAAGCAGGGATTACAAAGAAGGGACCCAGGTGTGGCTCGAAGGAACAAACATAATGACAAATCAACTGATGAAGAAGCTTGACCATAAATGCTATGGACCCTTCAAGATACTCAAGAAAGTAGGACCAGGGGCATACCAATTGGAGCTACCAGAAGGATGGGTCATCCATGATGTATTCAATGAGGCATTACTAACACCATACTGACTGCTGAAGTTCATGAATCAGCAAGTCGAACTGCCACTGCAACCAGAGCTCATTAATGGGGAAGAAGAATATGAGGTAGAAGAAATCTGAGGACATTGCAAGAAAGGCTGAGGAATGCAGTACCTTGTGCACTGGAAAGGGTACAGCAATGAGCATGACACATGGATGGCTGAATCAGCACTTGAGAACACTCAGGAGGTGTTACAGGATTACCTCTGAAGGTTTCCTGGAGTAAAACCTATAAAGAGGGGGGGTAATCAATGGTCATAACATCACAACTCCCCAAGCAAACTCTAAACGCAGATATGGATGCAGACCAAAGCACCCAGACATTTGTCCCCACCACTCCTCCCACTGACACCCTCATTACTGACATCAAACAACAACTCACAAACAACAACCCAACCAAGCGATTCAAAGAACACATACAACTAGCATGAGACATCATTCGCCTCTGATGAGTATACACTGAAGTACGAGAAGCAGTCCAACTATTTGCCGAAGCAGTCCAAGCCACTATCCCACAAGTGCACAACTCAGCCAAGGGGTCGGGACAAACCACCCAAATGAACCAGCACATCCACATCATCCTCCATGACGCCAACGAATACCTCATATCTGATACAGGCGACTGGTTCACAAGCATCCTAGTTATGGTGGCAGAGCAACTCTCCAAGTTGGGTATAACCGATGATGAAGAAAAGGAGAACCTTGTATCCTGCCTTGTGGCACTCACCCAAGGAAAGGACCCCTTCCCTCATGATCACCCAACTCCACAACCTGCCCCACAATGCTATCCCCTGACTGACCTGGAATCTGACAATGAAACCCCCACTGCTAAAGAAGAGGCCATGCACCTCATCAAGTTCCTCACCCCTGAATGTACGGGACCCACCAAAGTCGAGAAATGCAAGCCCCTGGTACTGTTCAAGACCTTGAAGAAAGGTGGCAAGAAAGACGAAGAATACTGGAAGAAGATTTTACAGGTCCTAATTGAAGATCACAGCAACACCAGTGCCACCTACTGTGGCACCATGATCCCCATGTACAGCAGAGGACCTGACCATGCACCCTTCTTCATTGCATGGAAGAAGGCCACCAACCAGTTCTTCATCGGCCCCAACAAGAAAGATGTCACCTGCTACATCACACACTGACTATGGAGACCCCTGACATTCGAAGAAGCCCAGAATTTCCTTGTATGTTTCACCTTTCCAGTATGCTGTAACTTACATGGACCTTTACATTAGTTTCATGTGGTCATGACACCTTAGGAGGAGGGTGATGTTACAGTCTCAGCTATATTTAGTACATACTTACTCAGCGCACCATTTCATCTTATGTTTCAGCCCCTTATTACACCTTGCCTTAGTCATCCACTGACTCATCTCTCTGTTTCATCTATTCTTAGCTACTCCTCCCATAGTATATAAACCCTAGGTAGAGCACCTGTATTCCTTATGCTTTACCAACTAGTTCTTTCCCCTTTGCTCATCCTCAAGTCTTTGCCTAGTTGCAACCTGAGTTCATACAAAGGTCATAACACTACCAGAAATGGTAGGCATAAACTGGGTTGAAGAGATTAACTTCAACCCTGAGAATCTTACAATATATTACCCATGGTGACTTGCAAAGGTCACCTCTTCTCTTTCTACAACCACCACCATGAACCCCCAGCACCCACAACAACCACAACCACCAACTTCCCTGCCTCAGCAGAGCAGTGCAAGCAGCTCTGCACCATCCACATTCCAAGGACCCTGGACAGGTCCTGGGAGGGGGAGGGAGTTGATGGACATGACTTCAGACCCCACCCCAACATTCATGAGTCAGCCCAAGCATCAGCAAGGGCACCAAGACCCTCATCACACCCTGCTGTCAACAATACCAATGTTGACATCTCAACACCCACAATTCAAGCAATGGCTGAATCAACAATTTGGCCACCCACCATTCAATCCCTACCTGCAGGGTTACCTGAACCCTGCATACTACCCTCCTCCACTGCTGACACTCCATCATCCAACAACAATACCTTACCACCCATACCACACATCACTGCTGCCACCAACTGCACTCCAGCTGGCCCATCACCACCACTACCCAACTGCACCAAGTGAATACACTTGGCAACTACCTCACCCCATGCCTTCAACAATGTCTGGGCCATTGAGAGCCAAAGGCAAACAATGTGCATTGGAGCAAGACTTACTCCACCAGCAATACAAGGAACAGAACTCAGGCCTCATATCTCAATTATGTGAGGTCAGGTTAAATGACCACCTCATTGACATGATTGACCTGTTCAATGAGTTGATCAATCA
The DNA here is from genome assembly GCA_018524765.1 of Podaxis sp. AQ799166. Taxonomy (NCBI): domain Eukaryota; kingdom Fungi; phylum Basidiomycota; class Agaricomycetes; order Agaricales; family Agaricaceae; genus Podaxis; species Podaxis sp. AQ799166. The sequence goes on along the minus strand of JAEUWQ010002375.1, from coordinate 1,359 downwards.
AGTTCTCAATGAGCTTGTTGAGATCATACAAAACAAAAATGCACACATCAGCATCCTTGAAGGATGCCTCTGCTGCCTCAATGATACACTCTCTGCTGTACAGCAATCAAGAGAGTACAAGCTTGAGGCTACGATTCATGTGTCAAAAAAGAGAACCCTATCCAGTTCTCTAACACCCCCCAGTGGAGCCACCTCGACTCCACTACAGCAACAACAACCCATGTCAAGCTCATCAGCTTGACTGAGATCATATGCTTTAGCTGCAAGTACCCCAATGACTCACACACCCTCTACATCTTCTTCCAAAGTGAGCACTGGCAGTGCTCACTCATCATCTTCATCTTCAAAGGCAGGTACACAAGCCAAGCTACCTCCTATTACATCCAAGAAGGCAAGTGCTCCCAGCACTCACCTGACCACAACCTCTTCTAAGACTAGTGTGCCTAGCACTAGCCAAGAACCAACATCCATCAAGAAGTCATCCAAGCAAAAGCAACAGGACTCACCCATCAGGACAACTGATGAGTCAGTCACCCAAGAACCAGACATTGCACTCATCTATGATGATGTCCTGATGGATAACACCCTGCTCCTGCTGATGACTGCTTCTGAGCAGTCATCACATATTGAAGAACTACCATTGGGACCTGGGATTCCAGGTCCCACTTCTCCCACATGCAACTACAGACCACTCATTCTGGTCTGTCTCCCCACCAAACTCAAGGATGCTCCTTGAGTTGTCCCTGATTACCTCACACCTGAGGACATGACCCCCATGTCCTCCAGTGAGGAGGAACATGTGGCCAAAGTGTTATGAACCATCCCAGCATACCCCACTGCAACTGCATCTATAATGCCTTAGTCCACGAGCTTGGACTTCCCAATGCCTCCTGCCACACCACTCAGGATACATGTATGCCAGATGAAGACCCCACCTGTTATCACAACAAAGCTTTCACCAGCTGTTGCCTTCCCAGCCATGCATCCCTATTCTCACAAGACTGGCCAATGCCAGGACCGTTATTCTACTCGACTGATTGTATGATGACTGAAATCCTCTGCATCACCTGGGAGAATGCCCCCTTCACTCACATCTTTGATCCCGATGGGTTATATGTCCACATGATGTATCTGCCTGAGGTCGTCCCGCATATTATCAAATACGAAGTCACTCGTGGACTCTACTTTTGAGAAGTAGAAGTCTATCGTCTCGACCCTAACTCTGATGAACCTCCAGCCATCCCTCCCCACAGATCACAGCATTGACTCCAACATTCCAGGCATTGACGACTCAGAACCTGCTGAGGATCCTCCTCCCTATCCACCTCCCTACATCACTGCAGACATTTCCTCATCATC
>JAEUWQ010002212.1:0-10825 GCA_018524765.1 Podaxis sp. AQ799166 | reverse complement strand
CACATATATTTTCTTGTTCTTCATTCATTTACTTCTTTGAGTTACTTGCATTATAGCTACCTGATGTCAAATATATAATCTAGGTACATGATGTGTTCAAATGAAGTACATTTTGATTAATTAAAGGTGGATTCATGATGAGTAGAGAACAGAATATGTATCATGTGACCAACATGCAATACTTTTGCTTGCTACTGTACTAAATCCACTGCAACCATTCTGGATCATTGAACCACCATTGTATCATTTGACTTGACTGTCCATGTTATGAATATCACAAACTCTGAGATGACTGAAAAGGCTGAGGAGACCAAAGCAGAAGAGTTCAAGGAATGGGGACTGATGAAGCACATGCTGACCAACTTGTGGCAAGAAACAATGGAGCTATGACAATTACTCAATTGGGAGATATGCAAGAGGACTGATGATGTTTGCAGATTTCATGGAGTCTATTTCCCCTGCAATGATGACTTGTGATCAGAACTTACTTCTTCTAACCATAGACACTCACATTATATTTGGACTCAGTATACTTTTTCTCCCTACTGCCATATCTTGCTACTTGATTATATTTGCTTTAGCAGACTTTCCTTTCTCAGTTCCCTTATGCTGATTTATGTCTTGTGCCACATACTTATGCTTTATGTCTTTCTCATCTTTCTTTACTTATGCATGATTTGATTTACTTTCTTAAGTAGATAATTGGACTCTTATTTGTATATCACCTGGACTATGTAGGCTAGCAAGTCTAATCTTAATGAGTGTTACCTCCATCTCAAGTTATGACTTGCATATTTGCCCTTGCTAGTCAAGTCTCCTTTGTCAGTATCTCTGAAATGTCTGTTTATTTTGAACTATTCAAGCAATTCCTTGATGTACTGGGACTAGAAAAGTGAAATGATGTGATTTCAGATGTCTTGATCCACCTTTACAGCTAATCACCAGCTGGTAGCTCCCAGATCTTGCAGTTTAAAGTGCTGAGAGGGCTCCTTCACTGTTGAGTCCATAGCTGACTGGTCCTCTGAGACAAAGGTGATATCATCAATGTGTTAGATATGTTCCTATTAGTCCATAGATGATTTTGGGACTTAGCAACTTCAGCCTAGGACAGTCAGGTGACTTAGCCATGTGACAGTTGGTCTTGTAGCTAGCCTGTGAATGTCCTGGAGACCTTAGTATCTTACAGGTGTCCACAGTAATTTGCTTATATCTCCCCTAATTCTTAATCAATTGACTTTGTTTCAATGCTATTAGGTCTGTCTCCATATCCCCTACACATACCTTCCAACAGGTTATGGGCCCCAAGCTATAACAGCACCAAAACATTGATTTTTTGTGACACACTACCCTCACATCCACATCCTCTTTTTTTTTTAAAAAAAAATCAACTTTTATTGCAATAGACTAGCTACTACAAATGGGCATGTGATAGCAGTCCCAAGAATTGAAACACACAAGCAAGAGAAAAGGAACAAAGAAGAGGAAGAGAGAAGGATATATGGAGCTAGTTACAAGGCAAGTGATCAGGATATATAGTATACAGATAAAATGAGAACAGAATATCTGAGGTGTCAAGAAGATGAAGAGATTGAGGAAGAGGGAGCTAGTGACAAGGCAAGATCAAAGATATAGGAGAGAGGAAGAAGAAGAGAGAGAAGGTCTTTCAGTGAGCATCAGGAACACTGTAGAGAGAGTCATTCACATCTAGTGAGCTGCATGTGTTGAAACAGTAACTGGTCCTTGTATCTGGTCAGTGAATGAGAAGGCTGCTGGGTTTTCATGTAGGAAATCAATAATCCAATATGTGTTATTTTGATTACCCAGAAGTCTGGTGAAATGGGGGCAATGGTGGATGGTATGGCTGTGAGTTTCAAGTTCTTCACTGCAAGGGCAGGAGGTAATGTAATGTCCAGGAAAGAAGTACTGACAGAAGGATTTAATAGGGGCATGATTAGTGACACATTGGGTGAAGTGTGCATAAAGATTAGGGTTAGCTCTGAGGCTAGTAGAGAGTCAAGTGCTGCCTTTGGCATATTTAGGGAGGAGTGGTTGTCCTGCAGGATTTTGAAAGGGAAGCCAATTGTAGCCTCAATACTTGGTGATGTTGATCTAGTCTCTCCATAAAGAGAGACATTTAGAAGTATAGTAGTTTTGAACAAAGCTGATCACATCCACTTCCTCACTTATCAATCCTCTCCCACATTTTTCCTCACCAACCCCTTCACCAATTTCACTCTCCTGCTCACAAAAATGGTGACCTCTAGTCCAAACTTTGCCAAGTTGAACTCTACCAACTATACTACATGGTCTAGAGAGATGAAGGTATAACTTTGAGCCTCTGGACTGTGGAGACTGGTTTCAGGTAGTGCTCAAGCACCCTCTATGGCCTTTCCCCCCCAGAAGCTCAGGTGTTGGCTAAGGAGGCTTGGGAAGCTAAGATGGACAAGGCAGCTGGGTGGTTGTTCCTCATGGTAGAGTCTGACTAGAGGACTCACTTGAATGGCATTCAGGATGGCCCTATAAAGATGTGGAATGCCCTGCAGTCTGTGCACCTCCAGAAGCATCCCAGGATGCATTTCAATACCTATGATGACCTCTTCAGCATCTGGAAGCAAGAAGATGAGTCCCTATAGTCCCCCATCAACAGGGTTGAAGACTGTGTCAAGAAAATCAAGTATCTTCATCCTACAGGCTTCACCCTTGACAAATTGGATGAAGAACTTGTCTCTATAACCCTGATCTGAGCTCTATCAGCTGAGGAGTACTCCTCCTTCACCTCCTCCCTTCTCCTCCTTGACAAACTTGACAAGACTTCTATGCATCAGACTTTTGTCACTGAGGAAATTCAACACTGCAGATGTGCCCAGGACCTTCCCTCCTCCTCCACTGTACTTTCTGCACACTCCCAGCACTCTCCTTCATCCATAAAATGTGATTTTTGTGGCAAGCCTAGCCATGTAAGAGAGAAGTGTTGGACACTAGAGGCAGTTCAGCAACTGGGTCAAGAAAGAGGCAAGAACTCATCCAAACACTGTCAGAGTCATGCCAATTGCACTTAGGATGCTTTGACAATGCCTCTTCCTCTCCTTCTGCAGATGGTGCCTCCCAAGCTGAGGAATTTGCTGGAAATGCAAGTTCTCCATCACCCTCTTCCTTTCAACCCCTCCAACTGGCTTGCAGATGCCACTTCTCATATGACCCTGCTTCATCACTGGTTCAAGAAATATACCCCAGCTCACATTCCCATTTGTCTGGCTGAAAATTCAGTTGTTTTTTTTTGACTGGAGTGGGCTCTGTGGTGTTTCAAGTAGTTCTAAAGGGTAGAGAGGCAAGGAAAGTTGAGTTCTCAAGGGTTTTTACACATCCCAGCACTCCAGAGCAATCTGCTATTATGTTTATATCTCACCTGACATTCTAGCTTTAATATCATCATTAATTTGACCTCTGAGACCTTCTTTTGTAGTGGAAAGACACCTTCCAAGGCCACAATTCACTATATACCCCTATTAAAGAGGTCTCCATTCTTTGTTTTCAAGAACCTCCATATTTCCATATCTGTAATTATCCATCCATAAAAAACTCTGAAGGAGATCAACTCCATGGACCACCTATTCACAAAGATTGGCATTTACTTGACTCCAATTTTGAGCACCCCAGAACTGTTACTTATATTAGGAATAGCTCATTTTGTTTTTGCCCTACTCTTCACTCAAACATCATTTCTTTCCCTGATTTTCAACTCTTCTCACTTTTGCTCCCTAAGAAGCATTTCTTTTGGTGTATCCTCCATCCATTAACCCTTATCACTGCCTCTATCCTCCTAGGCATACTTTCAATCAACTTCTGACACTCAGAAGCTAGTATGTCATTCCACTGGTCCTGCACCCTCTCCCATAGTTTATTTATTCTCTTGGATGGAGATTCATACTCTCCTAGCTTTTTCTTGAAGTAATCCCATAAATGTTCAATGGGATTGAGATATAGAGACTATGCTGGCCATGAAAGAACCTTGAATTGGTTTTCCTGAAACCAGGCCGTAGCTTTTTTGCTCTTGTACTTAGAGTTATTATCCTGTTGAAAAATCATTTCATCCTTCTCCAGCCCATACCACTCTACAGTCCTCCCAAGTTCATCTTCCAGAATGTTCACATAGAGGTTATCATCCATTTTCCCATCAATCTTAGTTGCAAACTTAGTTCCTGATGAGGGGAGAATGGTTGCTACTACACAAGCATAGTGTCAGTAGAGAGTAAACCAGTTACTCACAATCCGAGGCTGGTTGAACTGGGAGATATGGTAGGATATGTGGGAAAGGTGAGTCGAGAGGAGTACCAGAGAAGGTGATACCGAATTGGAAGTAGTGAGGAATATTGAGCTTAAGTGAGCTGAGTAGTTGAGTAGATGAGGAATGTGAAACTCCAGTAAAGTAAGTATGCTACTACTTGCTGGTTTAAATACTGTAGAGCTATAACACTGGGTTAAGGGTAAACTACATGCATGAGTCAGAAAGCATAAGGCATACACACATATAACATGAGTAATGTGCATGTAAAAGATAGAAATAGAAAGAACATGACTCTACTGTATGTTACAGGAGTCATCTGCAGTCAAAGAATGTTTCTACAAGTCATAATCCATGAGGATATGAGTAATACTAACACAGGCTGTACGTCTACATATGTGTATAAGGTATTAATAGAAACAGATCAATCTAAACATAGCACAAAGCTATGGAGGGTTCCAAAAATATATATCTTGCTCTGTCAATGTAGAGTGTATGAGTTGAGGATGCAGCATGTACTGCCAATGGCAAGTATATGCATAAGCATCATGCTGATTCATTCCTCAACAGTTCCATCCCACAACATGCAGCTCCAAATCATGAGTGATCCTCCTCCAAACTTGACTATTCCCTCTATCAGTCTATCACTAAGACCCTCTCCTGGCCTTTTCCATTTCTGCTTCCTACCATTTGACCCCAACCTATTGATCTTAGTTTCATTAGACCATATAACCTTCTTCCAGTCCACCAGAATCCAATGCTGGTGTACCAAAGCAAAGTCCACTCCTTCCCTCCTATGTCTAGCACCAAGGAAAGGCTTTTTCTTCTTCACTACAGCTTTGAGACCTGCCTTCTTCAAGTGTCTTCTGACAGTCTGAGATGGGACTGATGTCCCAATCACCCTACTCAGTGACTTGGTCATATCCTAGGCAGTATCAGCCTTGCCAGAGCCAATGAGATGAAGGGCAGGTCTAATATTGGCAGGAGTGAGTTTCTGAGGATGGCTTCTAGGGTTGTAGGAAAGTATGGGAAGGTGCTGAGAGCACAGCCTGGAGATAGAGGACTTGGAAACACCAGTAGTTACATGGATCTGAGCATATGTTTGTCATCAGAAAGCATAGAGAGGATAGTAGCCTTAGTAGAGGAGAAGAGACAGTACATGATATACAGAAGGGGTAAGACCTGATGGAAAATGCTTGTCATCAGGTCTATAAATACAGGAGGAGTGATTAGTTACATAATCTTGTTGAATGCAATCAACAAAGTCACATAAACTGTTTATCTTTTCCTGCTTCATAGTCTGCAACAAAATAGTTCCAATGAGTAGTATTAATTAATTAATGCATATTAAATGGAACTAGAAGTGTTATATCATTATACTTGATGGCATCAATAGTGACATAATAGGCTATGTATATAAATATTTTCAGAGAAACTGCTTTAGCTGATCTAGAGAAATATTATTTTCTTTCCAAAAGTTCTAAACATTGGAACAGTTTTGTTGCTCACTATACAACCAGTTATATGTATCACATATAGCCAGCTGTGTGTAATGCATATAATATGCTGTATGAAAGTGGAACTAGAATTCTACTGCATAAAAGACCTTAACTGCAGTAGAATTCTACTGCATAAAAGACCTTAACTGCAGTAGAATTCTACTGCACCTGAGACCTTAATAGCAGTAGGATTTTACTACATCCAGGACTTTAATAAGAATAGAATTCTACTGTATCTAGAGCATTAATGGCAGTAGAATTCTACTGCACCTGAGACTTTAACAGCAGTAGGATTCTGCTGCATCTATGACTTTAATGGGAGTAGGATTCTACTGCACTTGGGACTTTAATGATAGTAGGATCCTACTGCACTTAGGGCCTTAATGGCAGTAGAATTCTACTATGCCTAGGGCCTTAATGGGAGTTGGATTCTACTACACTTAGGACCTTAATAGCAGTAGAATTCTACTGCTCTAGAACATTCTTATGACAAGTATATCTCCCATCTTTTCCAGATTTTTTATGAACTCAAGCTCTCACTATTCTAAATATAAATGGCACTATATTATATATTTTCTCTAGGCCTTTAATATACTATTTAGTACCATTCATTCCTCCCTAGTTGCATTATCCTCTCCTCTAGTTGCATTCCAGATGGGTGCCTAATGGCTTTGGAGTGTGGACCTTGGCCTCAGCTTATATGCTATGTTCTTCTAGTATTGCATTGGTCTGATTTAGACAGGGGCAGGAATATAGAGGATAGAGAATGCAGAGAGCAGTTCAGATACTGAGTAGAAGTAGTCAGGAGATGACCCAGAGAGTGGACAGACAGGAGCAGGAGCAAGGAAGGATAATAAAGTTGATATTCAGACTGAGGAAATGGATACAAAACTACTATGCTTAAATACACATCAAGAATCAAATATGGGATACAAGAGAATAACTGGAGAACAATAATGAGAACAAATGGGTAAAACATTTCAGAGTTACAATGAAACTAGGAAGTGTGTAGAAGGTATAAATATATAGACAGGTCAGAAGGAAAACTAATCAAAAGGTAATAAAATGCAGAATGGGAGTAAGAATAAAGATACCAAGACAAAGATAAAGAATCTGAGATGGTAAAGGAAAAGTGAATGAGCATCACTCATTGCAGTGGTCATAAGCAACCAAGTGAGCACATCTGTCTGTTTGGATAACAGAGCAGACAGAATCTATCAACAGAATGAGTGGATTAGAGTCATGCAAAATTAGAACATTGGAAATTAGATTTTTGGACATCAAACAAGTATGGGAAAGTAAGCATAGAAGCATGGAAGCAGCTGTAACACCTCTATGAGTTTTCAATGCCTTTAATTTAGCCTCCAATTCTTGAATCAGCAAGGTTTGAGTATTTAATTGTACTTGCTGAGTTTGAACCTTAGCTTCAGCAGCCATAGCTTGAGTTTTTGAATAGCTAGCTTCAGTTTGAGCCTCATTGAGCTGTTTTGCCAATGCCAATGCTTCCTGCCACTTAGCAAGGACAAGATTATTCATTAAGCTTTAATATTGTTACACAATATTCAATGTATCCTCCTTTGCTTCTCTTCAGAGCCTGGGGGATATGTAATAGACAGTAGCTGAAGAGCCAGCTGCTTGCTGAGACATCAATATGATGTAAGCATCACATTTCTCAGCTAAATGTTTACACTATCAAAGAAAATAAATTTGTATCCCATTTCACTTGCTAATGACTTACTTGAATAGTTAAATTTGGCAACTCTCTTCTATATCTTGTAGTTGATTTTGCTGTGTCCATAATTCTGAGACAGATTGCTTTGGGCCAAGGGATATCTAATAGAAAGGCTTAGCTACTCAATATATCATTAAAAAGAGTGAAAAGACATTTATCATAAGTTGAGCTGCCTCTCTTTACACCTTCTATGAAGCCATAAGAAGCATTTTTAAGATTAATGCTTTCTTTTTCTCAGGTTTCAATCTTCCTCCCTTGATTCATCTTCATCATCTTCATCATCCAGTACTGTCAACTGAGGATCAATTTGCCCCACTTTGTCAATAAATGGAAGCTATAGTATAAATATCTTTTATAGGTATATCATCTTCAGGAGTTCCATGATAAACATCACAAACTCTTGGTAGTTCAATATTAGGAGGGATGATGGAGAACTAAATTGAGAAATATTGCTGGGCCCTACAAAAATATTTGGCTGGTTTCTAATTAGTTATTAAGCTAAATAGAATGACTAAAAATTTTACTCACAGTAGATATTTCAAATTCAATTAGATAGAAAGAGCTGCCAGTTGGTGATATAAAAGGGATTAGACTATTAGAGTCCAGCAGGGGCAAGGCTATTGGAGAATTTAATACCAGTAATGCAAGATATCCAGGATTGGGTTTTTCAGTCAGAACCATGCTGGATAATGAGGAAACTAAAGAAGAATTGGCCTCTTTAGCTTTCTGTCTACAACCATGTGAGGATTTGAGAGGCCTATTAGGGTATATCCAGCAACAAGGTAGTTGTCAAGGTTTATGGATCTGACTTCTACTATCATTAACCTTCTGTGAGGAATGGTGAGCTCTAGTAGTCTTCATGGAAGGAGAAAAAACTGGGATTAGGAGGTAAAATTTTAACTATTTATATAGGTTGTTCCTGATTTTTAGTTTAACTGTCATCCCATACTCAAAAAGATAAAATCTGAAGCAAACACATAATTAAACTCCTACTAAGATGTAGTCTATTAAAAAAAGCATGATGTTATTAATGTGGTTTTATTATTTAAATAATGATATTCTTGTAGCATTGTTCAATATATAAAGCATACTATTGTTGAATAGAGCTATCTATACCTAAGTACCAAAGGAACAACTATATCATCATGTTCTGCTATCATCAATGCAACTTTTCTCCTGATTCAATTAGAATTACTCTAGATAGCACTCCTGGATCTCCCATCCTGATACAGTTAGACTTCCTGCTGGATGACATCTAGGAAAATTACCTTCCTTTCCCAGTAACCACCACTATTGTTTCCTTGAAGACATATAGTACTAGTTTTCACTCACTATAGGCCATCATAAGAAGTCTACTATCACTCATGATTTGTTCATAGAGGTCTCAAAATCCCCCAGCACTGGGAATGGTTCTCTGCCAACACTGAACTTGTCTTCTAACCAAGTCCTCTTAGCCTCTCGGTCAACAATATAATTCATTCCTCTGAAGGCAAAATTTGAGTACATGACACAACCTACAATCACTATATCATATACAAGTTGAAGACTCCTGAGTCTTTCACCTCCTCATCATTATCCTCTAGGCATGCTACTAGGAATTTTCAGAGTAGGTCCTCTTCCAACATAGAACTAGACTTCCCTGTCTTCTCTCTCCCTTCTACTAAGCAGCTTACTCTGAGAGCTACTCCTTCTGCTCTCCCATCTAATTCCACTCCTGCTGAGGTTGAGAAAGAAGATGGAGTATATGACAATGTATAAGATGACTTTGGAACTTGATTGGGGTCACAATTTTGAGTTATCTAGTTGTGGAGTTTTGAGAGTAAGTTTCTTTATAAGATTCAGTTTATAGTTTGCCTATCTAAGGCCTTATGACTTTCAATTCATACACCTGTAGACTTTCTTCCCTTTCAATAACTGAGTATTAATAGCAATATCTCCTCTCAGCAGTACTTTTGAAAGTCTCTTTCCATCAGCATGTAAGGTACACATTCCCAATAGATATAGCTCTGTCAAGTGTAATCAATTCTTTACATAGAAATCTCTACCAGTGTCAAGGCACCATTATAGAGTTTCCTCTAGGTTGTGAAACTCAACTCTCAGCTAATCTACACTAGCTGGCAATGCATGCCTACTCTCTTTCTAGCAATAGCTTCAGAAGTTAAGGACCTAAAGCTATTCACTAGCCACTCAAGTAGGGCTCCTTTCAGCAATCAATGCTGAGTAGTTGAGACAAGGTAATAATTCTGTGCTATAGAGAAGGATCATTTCTACTTAATATTATAGTGAGGCTGCTTCAGTCTGTAAAGAGGTCCAATATGTATCTGCAGATCATATCAAAGGAGACTTCTCATGTACTAATGGATAAACTACCTTAGAGCACTGGCCTTATACAATAAGGTCAATGTGTCCTTAGTAATTGTCTTTTGTAACACAGTAATGTCTACTCCTCAATAGGAGACTTAGGCAACTTAGAGAGCAATAGAGATTAAAGAGAACTTATAATTCATATCACTTTGAGTTGATAAAGACTTCTATTCAAGTCTCTACATAACCAAGTAGAAACAACACTTTCTACTTGTTAATGTCAATAGTTTATATACCTATGGACAATGTATCTAAGTATATCTACTGTGAGACATCATGAGAAGAACTTCTAATTAATGAAGCTTCTTCAGGTACCAAGGCTTGACTCAGAGATTGACTCAGGACCAGAAAGAAGTCAATCTACACTAAGAGTATAGAGCAGGTCACCTAAACACTGCTACTTTTGTGCAATCAAAATAAGTCCACCAAAATTTCTTAGTTTTCTTATTCCTCTGGTAAAAATGCTTCTTTTGCTTGTCTGAACAAAACATCCAGACAGAATTTTATTCTATTAAGAATTGATGGAGCTCTTCCTTTGGGTGCTTCATACAATGGCTACATATTCTAAATGAGAAAGGTACTTCCAAAAATGGTGATTACATAATCTAGTCTTTTGGCAGCCCATTGTATAAAGGGTCTCAAAGCCTTTGAGAATGAGTGTTGTAGTCTATGGGTCTGGATGTCACTCTGATCCTTGCAATGAACTCACAATGAATGCGATCAAATCTAGTCATGACAATTATTTATTTTTACTTTTATTTTTATTTTTATTTTTATTTTTATTTTTATTATTTATTTTCAGAACTTCTTCCCCACTGAGATGGCCACTGCACAAAAGTAGTGGTGTTTAGGTGCTGTGCACCATAGATAAAAGGACTTCTAAATGAAAAACTTCTTTAACTCTGAATGCTTCTTCCTATAAATAGAATTGAAGCTTATCAATCTAAT